>MU684688.1:13612-42230 GCA_026770625.1 Nicotiana glauca
CCAAAATTCAAACTTCGCCAATTCAAGCCTAATTCTACACCGAGCCTCCAAAATCAATTCCGATCGCACTCCTACATCATAAATCATCCCCCGAAGCTAACCAAATCGCCGGAATTCACGTCCGAGCCTTCTAACTATTTAGTCAACTTCCAGTTGACTTTTCCAAAACAAGCTTCCTTCTAAGAGACTATGTGCCTCATTTCCAACCAAAACCAATTCAATTCTATCCGATCAACTCAAATACTGATATTGAAACATAGAACACCATAATATGGGGAAAACGAGGCGGTAACTCACATGACAATAGGCCGGGTCGTCACATGAAGAAATATGTGCAATGGAGATCATTTTTTTTGTTTTCTTTCTACTGCAATGAGAATAGACAAGGGGGCAGCAACTCTGCCTTTTTTGGTAAACTCAATCAAGATCAGATGTGAAAAAATTTCCTTCCCTCTATGGTGGTTTCATGGTGGGTTAAGGTGGTTTTGTTAAGAAGCAAGGAAGAAAAGAGGCTAAGTTTGTATTAACTTTTCCTACCCAAAGAAATATGCCAACCTCAATTATTTGGTTACCGGATTCATGGATCGGACTGTTTATTGTTGTAACTGATTAAAATTTAAAAATGTGGATTTTGTTTGATTTAGATATGATGAAGATGAGGTTTGGCGAAGATAGAATATTTTGGGAAGAAAGAGAAATTAATGTGTGGAAAATAAAATATAATGGGACTCACATAAAATAAAGTTAAATTTAAAAGAAAGAAAAAAAACTCTTAATTTTGAGGGTTTCACGCGCTTAGAATTGAGTATAAAGTACACACTTTGTTATGTTAGCGTGAGAGGTTCACAAGGTCGTACTTTAGTGGGGAAGAAGTGTCCAATAGAAAATAAGCTCGGTTGAGGTGTTCAGTTGATCGTTGTCCCATGGATTTCTAATAATAATAAGTAAAATACTCAAACCGATACTCCAAATATGTTGGAATTTTGATTATGGATTCGCACAAAATTTAACTGTCCTACCTTTCCCTCTCTTACGATACTATCCCCATCACATTTACTCCAATTTCCCCTCTTTTCCGACACCCATATATATAAAAGTAAAACCCCACGTAGATAAAACTTATAATCAGCTCCAAAATCCACTCTGTGCTCCGAACCTTGAAAATTGGAATTATGCACATAAGCACGAACTCAAAATCTCAGAAATCGGAATACAAAGATGATCCTTGGTTATTCACAGAAGCTAGAACATAAGAACTATACCCAGATGCGAGAAACCAATATCTTGGAAAATATATCAATGATTATTGGCTTATTTTAGTTCTTCTGCTAAATAATTGGAGTATAAAGGTTTTTTTTTTAATGGTAGTATGACAACCTATTGTCCATGCAAGTTTGATATCGGTCGGAAAGTTGCTTGTGGGCCAATCCATTTTCAAGATTGTCAGCTAAGATATGTAAAAATTTCATGGTTTGGTATTGGGTTTTCATATGGGTATAGGCGTGGGAGGTTGAGATGGGTTCAAAGGAGAAGACAGAAGAAGCTTGTTGTCACTGCTGAGCTCTCTAATGCTTTCTCCTCTAACGTTGGCTTCGATTCTCAGGTTGCTTTGCTTTGCCTTTTTTTTTTTTTTTTTTTTTTTTTTTTTTTTAAGGTTTTGTGATTCTCAGTTAAAGCTTTGATTGAATATTTTCCCTCTTATCATGTTAATTTGTTGGTTGGAAGTGCAGACAGAAAGGGATGTTATCTGAATCTTGTGTTTGATCTTGCTTGAAATGTACTACTGATGCCAAAATTTGGGTCTTTCTTTGTATGGAAGGACCGAGCTTTGAAATTATTGGTTCAACTGAACCTAATAGCTTTGACTCAAGTCCAGGCCATGTGTTAAAACGTCTACTAAATAAATACAAATAATAGATTTTGGGCCTACTAAGTCAAATGGGTTGTGATAAAATTTCGAACTCGCACCCATAAAGTGCAAATTTTGGCTCCGCCTCTATGCACTAGTGATGACTTTGTAGGCCAGTGAGTCTTCAGATATAGCAGACTTGAGATCGTGTTTCTGAGCATTTGATTCATGTAAGATATGCCAAGGTTGAACCTTGATATGTCCTGGCATAGGAAGTAAAAGCCAGATAGATGAATTCTAACCAGAAGTCCAAGCGATTAGATCCCAATGTGGTGGCATAGAGTATCTGATAGCCTGTTTCACAGTTTTGGTGTCTCTTATATAGACTGATACAAAAAACCGAGTGGTTCTTTCTTGAAACTTGAATCGAGAAAACAACTTAGTTGATTAATTTATATTTTAAGCAAACAAACGTTCGCACACAATTCTTTCAACTATGTTATGTTCTCATTACCTTTTTTTGTTGTTTCTAATTAGTTCTTAATTTGAAAGTTTTGCATTTTGTTTTCTTATGGTTTGTTTACTTGATCCGGGATGGTTTCTAGTCAAAATTTATGTTTTTATTTTCTGATATAAGTAACTAAATTAACAAAAAGTGGGACTACCCCGTATACTAGAGGTATTATGAAGTTCTAGATAAATAGTTTCCAACTATTAATCTCTGCCTGAAAGTTGTTGGTTTGAACTTTTGTTTATTAGCTGACAGCTTTCCTGAAATTTTTAACTCTCCAGCCCCGTGATATACTGAAGTTACCCTGGATTGGCCCTCTACCTGGCGATATTTCTGAGATAGAGGCTTATTGTAGAATCCTTCGAGCTGCCGAACAACTTCATAACACATTAATGGAGACGCTATGCAATCCAGTGACTGGAGAATGTAGTATCTCATATGATGTACCCTCAGAAGATAAACATTTACTGGAGGATAGAATAGTTTCTGTTCTAGGATGTATGGTATGTCTTCTAAACAAAGGGAGGGAGGATGTCCTATCTGGGAGATCCTTTATCATCAACTCATTCAGTGATTTTGATGTGCATGTAATGGATGATAAGCTTCCCCCACTAGCTTTTTTCAGAGGTGAAATGAAGAGGTATTGTGAGAGCTTGCATGTTTCTCTTGAAAACATTTTAACACCTGATGATCCTAGGAGCATCGATGTATGGAGAAAGCTGCAAAGACTGAAGAATGTATGTTACGATTCTGGATTTTCCCGTGGAGATGACTATCCCTGCCATACATTGTTTGCTAATTGGAGTCCTGTTTATTTTTCATCAGAAGAAGAGACACAGTCTGCAAGTTCTGAGGTTGCTTTTTGGACAGGTGGACAGGTAACTGAAGAAGGTCTTAGTTGGCTGTTGGAGAGAGGATTCAAAACTATTATAGATCTCAGAGCTGAGACTACAAAGGACAACTTTTATGAAAAAGTGCTAGACGAAGCCATTTCCTCTGGAGATATTGAAGTACTGAAACTCCCTGTTGAAGTTGGCACAACACCTTCAGTGCAGCAGGTTGAGAAGTTTGCAGCACTGGTCTCTGATGTATACAAAAGACCCATATATCTCCACAGTAAGGAAGGAGTTTGGAGGACATCAGCTATGGTCTCTAGATGGAGACAATACATGACTCGCTACACATCACACTTTGTGCCAAATGCTAATAAGGATGTGACCTCCAGTGTGAACTCATTTTGTGGTAGTAGAGGAATACAGGAGGCAGGCACGCCAGTTAACTCAGAAGAAAATAAAACTTCTACTCGTGAAGGTGTGTCTGCATCTGATCACAAAAATGGGACACTACATACAAGATCAAACAGCATAAATTCTGCTGGGAAATTTTTCAAAAAAATTCCTGAAGCTAGGGAAAACAAAGACCTTAGTAAGAGTGAAGCTGATGATACTGTTGAATTCACTTGGAAAGGCACATTGCTTACTGCTGATGGTGGGGTAGTATCCTATAATAAAACAAACCCTCTTAAGTCGCAACTGCCTCCCCCTAATTTTTTCTCCCGAACTGCGATGTCTACATATTTCAGGAGTAGAAAGGTTTCACCAGAGACATATTTCATTCATGAAAAGAAAAGATTGGAGGAGCTCCATGCTTCGAGGTATTGCTACAAAAGAGTACCTAAAGGGAATGAAATCATAGACAGTTACACTGAGGACAGAGCTATGGATTCTAGAAATCCAAATGGGCCATCTAGTAATATGCTCTTATCATCGAAACCTTCGGATTCCTCTGCGAATATGGGAAAACATGGGGGTCATAATGGCTCTGCAGTGCCAATTTTGAACAGATTCAACAATGGTGAAGTACATACCTCTGTTAAAGGCAGTGGTCTTATTGATGCAAGTAACGAGTTGGATGCTAATGCTATGTCCTCAGCCACTGCCATTGAGATTAGGAACATTGAGGCCCCCAGGCCTTCAGTTGATGATAACATGGAGCTAATTGAAGGAAATATGTGCGTTTCTGCAACTGGTGTGGTAAGATTGCAGTCCAGAAGGAAGGCAGAGATGTTCTTGGTTCGCACAGACGGGTTTTTGTGCAACAGAGAAAAAGTAACAGAAACTTCCTTGGCCTTCACTCATCCTAACACCCAGCAGCAGATGCTTTTATGGAAATCCACGCCAAAGACCGTACTACTTTTAAAGAAGCTGGGGCAAGAACTGATGGAAGAAGCCAAAGAGGTGCTTACACAGTTATCACTTATCGATCTTGGGCTCTGATATATGACTACTCTGTTAATGCTGGACTCTCCCTGTTGTTTTTCATAAGGATGCATACAGTTACCAATACTTTTAATAGGGCTGTTAATTTACTATAGCAAGGCTCACATTTGTGTTTTTTACAATTGAAAGGAAGACCCACAAAGGACCTTCCTTGAGAGCAAGAGATTTATTTTGGCTCATTTGTAATTTCTGTGCTACACGATAATCATCTTATCTGCTCTGTGAAATTAATGTATATAGAAACTCCAGATTGAATGATCAAGTAGGCCTGCTTGCTCCCTTTTTTTTCTTTATCAACAAAAAGAAAAAAAGAATATGCTCGACATATGTTCCTGCATCATGCTAGCCCGACTGTCAGCATATTCAAACAAATTACAAAAGCTGCACTTCGTTTGTGAATGGACATTTAGTTACTGTCAATCATCTGTAATATGAATTCCATCTACTTTATGTCCAATTTTGTATCCACCAACCAACTTGAGAAAGGAATATTCGACCATTGGTTTTCACTACTCATTTTGGATCTTCTTTGCCGTTGAGTTCCATCCCTCTTACATCATGAATTTCAGTGTGTCATGCATGTCTCTACCTAATTTTGCCGAAGTGAATTTTTTCCCATTTGTTTCATTTTGAGAACCTTTAGTTTCAGCTTGTTGTGCATAGCTCTATGATCCATTTATGGAACATATCTTTGAAGGTTCCATATTTAAGAAAATATGTAGTTCTAGCAAATTCGCTATTTTCTTTTGCAACATGCTTATGCAGTCGAAAACTATGTCCTTTTCGTTCTTTAGATAAGTATCTCTAGCAAATAGTTTACTATCTCATAGTTTTAACTCTTTTGCTTTTTCTTTCTTTCTAATTCTTCTTTGAAGGTTGCTTCTTTCTTGTATTACCAAGAGAAAATGAATGTTCTTGTTGAACCTGAGGTGCATGATATATTTGCACGAACTCCAGGCTTCGGATTTGTTCAGACCTTTTATAGTCAAGATACCAGGTGAAATGACCCACAAACTTTACACTCAGATAGCATTCTTCATATATTTGTTTGTTTGTCTTGGTTCACTTCTTTTACTTCACTAAGATATGCTGACCTTGCCTGTTGTACCTAATGCAGTGATCTTCATGAAAGTGTTGATTTTGTTGCCTGCCTAGGCGGAGATGGAGTTATACTCCATGCTTCTAAATTATTTCGAGGTGCTATCCCGCCCGTTGTGTCATTTAATTTAGGATCCCTTGGATTTCTCACTTCCCATACAGTATGCTTCTTGACTGAAAACATTATGATTTAGTTCTTAATTCACTTAGGAAGTCTCTCCTCTTACTTTTCTTATTAATCCGTAAAGTTCGAAGATTATAAGAAGGATCTAAGACAAGTCATTCACGGGAATAGCACTCTGGATGGTGTTTATATAACTCTGAGAATGCGTCTTCGATGTGAGATATTCAGAAATGGAAAGGCAATGCCTGGAAAGGTGTTCGATGTCCTAAATGAAGTTGTAGTTGATCGTGGTTCTAATCCATATCTCTCCAAAATTGAGTGTTATGAACATGATCGCCTCATTACCAAGGTGCACTTTTTGTAAACCTAACTGCCAACCACCCCGCTGCCCCTACAAAAGAACAAAAAATTATCCCATTTTTCATATTTCAGGCTCCGTGGATCTTCCTAGCCAACTTTTTTATTTCAACAAACGTCCACTTGATTAAGGAGCTATAGGACATGGAGATACCTTTGACACCATTTTATGTTATTTGGCAGGTGCAAGCTGATGGGATCATAGTAGCCACACCAACTGGAAGTACTGCTTATTCTACGGCTGCTGGAGGTTCCATGGTACCTATTATCCCTAAGAGATATGAACTTACATGAGTAATTGAACATATGAGTCCTGAAATACCACAGGCAATGAATTGTATCCAAAGCAAATACTCACTCCGTTTCAATTTATGTGACATAGTTTGACTCGGCACAGAGATACAACAAACAAAGAGAAAAAGAAAATGAAAAAGAAGACTTTTAAAATAGTGGTCTTAAAAGCTTAAAGGGTAAAAGCTTTGAGGGGCCATAACATTTGAAAGCCTAATATTTAGCATTAAACAAAACTGATAGCAAGACTTCTTTGCATGGTTCTGTATTCAGTGGTGATTATGTTTATGATCCTTAGCTGTGTTACATAATCTGATACTGATCAATTGATTTATTTTTTTCCACTTCCTATTTGTTATTTACTGAAAGTAATAAATGCATAATCTTGTTTCCATCTCCTATTTATTGTATGACTGAGAATAGTGGAGATTGTAAAATTGCTTCATAAAATGTCACTCTAAGTGTAGACGTGTGCAACAAAGCAATAACTTGCAGTAGTCAATCAGGTTATCAGCAAGTATGAACCAATTTTTGGCATCAAAAGCCAAAGTGACGGAACTCCATATGAAACAAATTAGTTTCAGCGTACTGCAAAGCATTTTTAGCTAGTTGTGTGAAGTTTTCTTTCTGATTTCTTTCGTTCTACTTAGTTGCAATCTTGAAGTTACATCTTGCAATAAGATGGTTTTGTTATTTGATCTTTATACACAGTTCTTGATCTATAACTTTTAACTTTTGAAAGTTGTGTTGTTTGTTATTGTTCATTTAATTGATGCTCAAACTCTAGCTGTGCTCCTTCTGGTCAATAATTGTTGATTGATTTGCCTTTACCAAGTGGATGCTAGAATAGTATATCACAAGGAAATTTATGTCATGCAGGTGCACCCAAATGTTCCTTGCATGCTCTTCACACCAATCTGCCCACACTCACTCTCATTCAGACCTGTCATTCTTCCAGACTCTGCAAAGCTGGAGCTAAAGGTGACTTTCTCCATGAATATTTAAATAGTAATGGTATACATTAACTTTTAACTACTAGTGCTTGTACCTTGGCACAGTGTGTTAATACTCTTGGGTGCATCTTTAGTAAATTTTGAAAGATCATCTAGACAATAGAATAAGTTATTGTCTGGAAGGGTAGCACCCAAGGTTGTGGCCTAGTGGTCAACTAAGATATTGTACGGAAGGATAGCACCCAAAGGTGTGGCCTAGTGGTCAATGACGTGGGTTGAGAACCATGAGGTCAGGTTCAAATCCTAACGGAGGCAAAAACACTAGGTGATTTCTTCTCATGTGTTCAAGTACCGTCCATGGACAAAGTTGCCCGATACCTCTGGCCGGTGGGAGGTAGCAGGTACGCTGTGAAACTAGTCAAGATGCACGCAAGCTGGGCTGGACACCATAATTCTCAAGAAATAGTTAGTGTCTAGAAAAAGTTAGTGTCTGGAAGGGTAGTTAATTGATTTACTTTCAAGTTTTTGCACCTCTCAAGCACAAAGAAGAGAGAAAAACAAAAGCACTCCGCTAAAGTTTTTCACAAAACTAGCAAAAGCATTTTTCAAACTCACGTTAGAAGAATGTAAGATGAAAAGAAACCCCACCCACACGTTTTTCAATCCTGCAAGATTGCAAGAAGCGTTGAATAAAGGAAGAACAATGAAATAAAAAGTAAATCATATTTTTGAAGCAAGAACTTAGAAAAACTAATCATTAATGTTTATTTTCAGAATATTAAGCCCTTTAAATAGGTCTTACAATGAGTAAAATTGATAAGGTTAAGGAAAACTAATCCTAATTAAACTAGAATAAGAATACGGATGTGAGAAGGCACGGGAGAAAATATGATATATTGATATTGTGTGTCTAATGCAATACAACATGTGCTAATTTATAGCTACTCTATACAAAGGGCATACTACACCTCTTTCAATGTGGGATAGCTACATAGCTATATCTAACACTCCCCTTCAAGCCGGAGCATACAAATCGTATGTACCGAGCTTGTTACATATATAACCAATGCGAGGACCGGTGAGACACTTGGTGAAAATATTTACAAGTTGATCATTCTACTTCACAAACTTCGTAGTAATATCTCCTGAAAGTATCTTCTCTCTGACAAAGTGAATCAATCTCAATGTGTTTAGTTCTCTCATGAAACACCGGATTTGATGCAATATGAAGGGCAGCTTGATTATCGCACACAAGTTCCATCTGACTGATTTCACCAATTTTCAACTCCTTGAGCAATGTTTTGTCCAGACTAGTTCACATGTTGTCATAGCCATTGCTCGATATTCTGCTTCTGCACTAGACCGAGCAACTACATTTTGTTTCTTGCTTTTTCAGGACACCAAATTTCCTCCTACTAAAACACTATAAATTAGCACATCTTGTATTGCATTAGACACACAATATCAATATGTCATATTTTCTCCCGTGCCTTCTCACAGCCTTTATACAAGTTTCACATCTTGCAACCAGCTTATTGACATCCCGAACCATCTTAGGCCAATTCAAGTTTTCTTGAACCTAGGCGTAGAGTCTTTGTTTGCCCAAAGTAGCCAGCTAACCCTCCCTCATGGGACTCACGGATTATGAATTCACGCAAACTTTCTTGTGGAAGACAAAAATGCTAACCATGATAAAGATAGCCATCCCGAAGCACAAACATACACTGAGGACCCTCCCAGCATTGACCCCAAATAGCTCCAAAGTCTGGATCTGTTTCATATAGTTCCTTTATGTGTTCAAAACCCGCAATAGTGTTTTGCATGACAGAAACAAAACAAGGCTTGCGACTTAATGCATTAGCTACTTGATTGACCTTAATTCTTCCCACTTGGCATGCCTAATGTTGAGTTTAAGTTGGCTATTCACATACTTCAAGGCCTCATGATCAGAATAAAGCACAAATTCTCGAGGTAAAAGATAATAGAAAGAGCTCTGACAATGGCGTAGAACTCCTTGTCATAAGTAGAATACTTGAACTTTGCATCATTCAGCTTCTCACAAAAATAAGCAATGGTCTACCTTCTTGACCAAGAACAACTCCAATCCCAACTATGAAAGCATCACATTCAACTTCAAAGATTACATCAAAGTTGGGCAAAGCAAGCACTGGGCTTGAGTTATCTTTGTCTTAATCAATTCAAAACTCTTTTGGGCAGCATCCGTCCATTTAAATGAGTTTCCCTTCAAACACTCGGTAATAGGAGCAACAGGAGAGCTAAAATTCTTTATAAAATGCTGATAAAAAGAAACCATACCATGAAAGCTGCAAATCTCTGTTAAGCTTTTTGGAATAGGCCAGCTAGCAATAGCTTCAATCTTTCCCGAGTCGGCATTAATTTCCTCAATAGAGACAATATAACTGAGAAAAGAGACTTGCTAAGAAAGAACTTGCACTTCTTCAAGTTGGCAACAAGGGTTTGCTGTCTTAAAACTTCAAAAATCTTTCTCAAGTGCTTCAAATGTTGTTGAGCATCCTTGTTATAAATAAGTATATCATCAAAATAAACGACGACAAATTTTCCTATATATGGCTGAAAGATTTGGGTCATGAGTCTCATAAATGTGCTAGGAGCGTTAGAGAGACCAAATGACATAACAAGCCATTCGTACAATCCCCTGCCTGTCTTGAATGCAGTCTTCCATTCATCACCCTCTTTCATTCGAATTTGGTGATAGCCACTCTACAAATCAATTTTAGAAAATATCTTGGCCTCATGTAATTGGTCAAAAAGATCATCAAACCTAGGAATAGGAAATCTATACTTGATGGTGATTTTGTTAATAGCACGACTATCAACACACAAGCGCCAAAATCCATCTTTCTTAGGAATGAGCAAGGCAGGTACAACACAAGGACTTAAACTTTCCCTTATTACTCTACTCCTTTATAGGTAATCCTTCCTCTTGTTCATGCATATTTTTATGGACTTTAGGATTAACGCATTATGTTGACTTGTTTGGAATGATAGAGTCAACAATCAAGTCAATATCGTGTTGAGCTTCTATGAAAGAAGGAAAGTCAATGACACACTTGTTGGATACTCCAATGGATCATCATAAAACTTTGGTGGTAAATTCTCATCTTGTGGATCCAATGCTTGTTCCTCGTCTCTTCGGCAAATCCTCCTCTTGTAGATCCAATATCATTAATGTTGGATGTTAATTAACATGTTGGGAGATATAGAGACGAGAGAGGGAGAGAGTGAGCCAGATGAGGGTGAAAAAATGAGGAAGATGAAAGTGAAAGGAGAATTAGCTATGATGGCTATGATACATAATCTAGTTGAAGAAGAATTCTAGGGTATTTGGTTGAGGGAGGGGAATTGTTATTTAAAATTCTTCCATTGAAAAGCTATAGAGAATAAGATGAGAAACTTATAGAGGCAATAGAAGTTAAGGAATAATAATGTACAAGGAGAAGTAGTGCATGAGGCGATTGTGGATTTATTCATATAATTATACAGGGAAGGGAGTGCTTTAGGGGTCGTTTGGTATCATGGATAAAGAAAATAATCCCATTATGAAATGTGGCATTATTTAGTCCCGTGTTTTTTTTAAAAATCTTCATAAAAAATAAAATGAAAATGAAAGAGAAAAAAGGAGGACAATACATGGCATAGTCCATGTTCTCTTTGTTGTTATCGTCTTGAGTCTATGGACACCCCTTTATTTACTACCTTTCTTTCTTTACGATAACAACAATACCACCTCAATTCCAAACAAGTTGGGGTCCGCTATATGAATCCTCACCGACCATGTTCTCCATTTAAATTCATCTCAGGCCAATATTATACAAAATAAAAATAAAAATGAGAAGTACTAGAAGTTCTCAATATTTCCTACTAGCATAAGAATCTGTAATAAGACTAAAAAACTCCTAGAAAAAATAGGCCTAAAGTAAACGTAATAATGTGATATTGCACAGAATGGTAAGTGAAGTTGTTAAAAGGAGACGAGATAGGCCTAAAACACATGAAAAAAGTTGTCTCAAAAGACATACAATCTCTTGGAATCAATGCAACTGACTTCCATGTGATTTTAGGTCTTCCTCGTCTCCTTTTAACGCCTTCACTCTCCATGGTTTAACATCCACAGTGTACATACCAGTGCATGTGGAGGTCGACGCATGACATGACCAAACCATGTAAAGCGACACTCTCTGATTTTATCCATGCTACTTGTTTCATCCGGCGAATGTGGTTATTTTTAATCTTGTCTAATCTTATATGAATACACATCCATCTTAGGTTTCGGATCTTTGAGACACTCATCTTGTGGATATGTTGGACTTTAGCAGCCCAATATTCGCATAAATGCTGGTCTAATAACTGTTCAATAGAACTTACTTTCACTTTGATATGTATCCTCCTATGACATAACACCTCAGTAGCACAAAATGTTTGTCGACAGCAGGATTAGAACCTGCACAGGAAAATCCCAACAGATTTCAAGTCTTCTCCTTAACGGCTCAAACATAAAGGCAGCTTTTGTAAAAGTTCTTATCTTTTCTCATAAAACAACAATTTTTTCTATTTGTAGAATGTGAGTCCTTTTATTCTGCTACTTCTGATTTTGGACTTCTCTTCTACTCATGATGAAGTTACTAAAACAATTAAGTTTGAAGTTGTGCCTGATTTTGATAGGTAATCTTAGAATATGTTCTAGTCAATATTCTTAAAAGCAGACATGATTCCTCTATGAATTTAGGTTTCTTAGGATGCTTTAAGTTTTTCCCTAGAAGAGTAGTGTCGGTGCAAAAGCCTTTATTTCAACTATCGTGTTTCATGATTGGCACCTTGATGAATGCATATCCATTTCTTGATGTTAAATCATGAAATCTCTCATGATTTCATGGCATGTGTCTAGCAGGCAGCCAAGGCACAACTGTGTCTTTCTAAACTTTTTACTCTTTTGTGGATTCATTTCATACCATTCAGTTAGAAGGTTAAGTTATTTGCTTATAAACAGATTCCAGAGGATGCACGCAACAATGCTTGGGTCTCCTTTGATGGGAAGAGACGGCAACAACTGTCTAGAGGAGATTCTATTCGGATATGTATGAGTCAGCATCCACTTCCTACAGTCAATAAATGTGACCAAACAGGTGATTGGTTTGGTAGCTTGATCCGTTGCCTGAATTGGAATGAAAGACTGGACCAGAAAGCACTCTGAAGAAACTTGGAACTATCCTGTCGCACATTTATGTAGATTCTTGTACAGTCATATAAGATCAGCAGAATTACAGAAGATCCACTTTACACGGTATAAAATTCGTTTCCCATGGCTCTCATAGGTGCAATTAGTGTTCCCCACCTTTCATCCTCTCTTAGCAATGTCACATTTCAACATGGGCACTTTCTGTATCGCTACTCTACAATAGTCGCTTATAAATTGCAATCTTTACTCATCAGCCTGAGATAGAGAGTTCTGTTCGTGGTATCTCTCAGCTATCATACTTCTTATCTTTATAGGTATCAAGTCTCTACAGCCGCCGCCCGCTCCAGAAATTATGTTCTGGTAATAGCAAACATTAAGAGTGTGTTGAACTGTTCCATATTGTTTGATAAAAGTGTGGCAGCCTCCTGTTATTAAGCCCTGATCACTTATTTTGTATTTGAGCAGAGTCAGCAGACAATGCCTTTACTGAGGCATGAAATAATTCATTGAGAATAAAGTTTTTTTTTTTTTCAAGATTGAGAACTATTTGTTACTTCTTACTTTTTGCTGAAGCTGTTCTATTAAATAAGATAGTTGTTAACCCTTTCAAAAGGGTGAACTCCTTCCATAATTAGGGACCATTCTGTGGTTGCTCTGTGCATAAATATATACTAATATGATAAGTCTATGAACATAACCTCATGAATTAGTAGATGTATATGCATAAGGTTATGAGTTTGTCTCGGAAGAAAAATATTTTAAGGACTTCATATTTTGGAGGCGGATCTAGAATTTGGAGGCGGATCTAGAATTTAAAGTGTATGTGTTTAGAATTTTAGCTCTTTTAAGTTATTGAGTTCTAAATTAATAATTTATACATATTAAATGAACTAGTATAGTACCCGCATCGCGCGCGAAAAATATTAGAGAAAAAATTATAATAAATTATTATCATACTTACTTGACTACCTCATGCTTTTATAATTTGATAAATTGTAAAATTTAAACCATTTGATCCACGGTCGTCGATGATAAGGCAACTAATGTAGGAAAAATAATTTTATACACCCTAAATTGCCGTAACATCTTGTATTATGTGCAATGACATTCAAATATAATTTAAATTACTACGATTAAGAGATTTATTAAGTAAATGCATGCATTTATAATAATGACTAAGTAACAGAAGTGCATATGTAATCACATATGTATTTAATAATTTTTTATGAGTATTTGATGCTAATAAGTTTTTACCCTAATATACATAGAGTGCAAAATATCAATAAAATTAAGTGCTACTTTAATTCCTTCTTATTTCTTCCTCCCAAGAAAGCATGCATTAAATCCTTTAACATAAGCCAGGGAAGATGTCCATCGCAACACTTCAATGAAATGGTTCTCTCTTACCTTGCGATACACTTTGAAGAATCCCATTATATCCCTCAATACACAAATCCCCTCCGTAGATAACTTAGTCTCCTAGCTTTTTTCGCAGTTTTTATTAAGATTGCACATCTTTCCTTTACTATAATTCAATATATAAATCAATCTCTTTGAGGGGGAAATGAATTTCTTAAGATAAATGCAGGGTTTAGACCACAGCTACTGGTTCCGTCGATCCCCTAGTCCAAACTCTAGCCCCGCCCCTTATAATACATGTTTGGTTATAAATACATAACGAAAATATAATGTCCTTGATGATACTACATCCTTGGACAAATTATAGTTTATGCAACCATTTTGTGGTTGAAGTTGACCTCCATATAGCTCTAATTAAATGGTATTACGATCAAGCTAAGGGTGGACTTTTGGTTTCTAAGTTAACTAATTGGTCACAAGTCTGACTTTTAACTGTACGTTTCCTATTGGAGCTGACCTCCACATCAATGTAACGATTGACTTCTGATTTGCTAGTTAACTAGTTGATTCTCTTCACAATGTATCTGACTTTCCAAGTGACTAGATAGCTTTTCGTTTATCTGAATTACTGGTCCACCAAACAGATATTGAATTCCAATTTTTTTTATATATATATATATATATATATGATTCTTCACTATGCCACAATTATAGCTCCTTTTGATGATTGGTAAGTTTCACAAAAAAAAAAGGTAAGGTTAATAATTAAACCAACGTAGGGCTTTCTTTGTTGGGGTCGAGCTGTATTTATGTTGATCAAGACTCATGAAGGTGCCATTTCAACTACCTCCCAACTGCTCCACACCTGATGATGTTACGAATAAGCAAACATATACTTGCACAGATCAAATGAAAATTTTTGGGGGCTTTTCCAAACGCATAAAACGTGCTTAGATTAGTAAAATTGTATCTTCTTTCTCGCTTGCCTTTTCCTCAATCGTTTTCAGGGCTATACAACAACAACATACCCAGTGTAGAGTTCCACAAGTGTGGTGTGGGGAAGGTAGAGTGTATGCAGACCTTATCCCTACCTTTAAAATGAAAAATGAAAAATGAAAAATTTAATCCACGGGGCCAACGATGATATTGTTGCACTAGGGCAATCTCAACTAAACTTGGATATCGTCAATATGCCTTAACCTAATATCATACAATATATTTCAATTGGTTTCTAAGGCTATTATTGTATATGGTAGAAATCGGGGCTACCCGATTTCGTGGACTCGAGGGTTACTTCAAGAGCGAGATCGAAATAGACCATGAGTGAGCCCGATGGGAGGCTTTGAAGATCGAAGTACTCCATGAATACTGAGGCCAAATATGGCCGACCTCGAGATAATACCGTTATGGTCCTGTAACAGAAAGAGCAAGATTCTCGCCATGTCCCCAAGATCATGGCGTAAATTCAGGAATAGATTTGTATGAGTTAGTACGAATCTGTACTAGACGGTTAGACATCTATCCCAATAGGATTTCTTACTGAAAATAGAAATGTACCTTATTTAGGGTTCCCCTACTATATAAAGGGGACCCCAATCATTTGCAAAGATCACCAATTATTGGCAAAAGAAAGATCATCAATCATTGGCAAAAGAATACATTCTCTTGCTTTCTCGTTCATTGTTTATCAGAATTGTCCTTTAGCTTTATTGTTCTTACTTTATTGTTCTTGATCTAGCTCGAGGCCACTTTAGCTCGAGGTCGAGACTGGCTTGTACACTGGTTTTATTTTACTTGTTTTCTTCATTTATACGTTAGTTTTCTTGGTTATTAATTAGTATTGTACTAAATTACATATCTTTAAAACCATAAATCAAATTTAATTGTTACTCGTATTTTTGAGGTAAACAGTTTGGCACCTACAGTAGGCTAAAGATAATAGTGATTATTTCAGTATTGATTCTGATAACACACGTTATTTTCACGCTTGTTCTTGCCAAGAATTTTTGTTCTCATGTCAAACTCACAAAAAGCACCTGTACACGGCGATGACGGTCTTGGATCTCATGGTGAAAACAACAATGTAATCGCTCCGAGAGCCGGTGTACCACCGATAAACCCTAGGAATGTGCAAAATGTGGAGCCAGTTGATGTTAGCTCTCACATTGCTCTGAATGTGGATTTGGGTGCAGAACCCAGAGGAAGTGTAAGCAGGGAAGCCTGATCTGGCGGCCAAGGAACACAGGGTATAGGAGATGGGGGAGTCAGCCACCAAGTAATATTCGAGATGCTTCAAGCTCAACAGGCTGCTATCGCTCAGCTTCAAAGTCAGCACAAAACTCCAAGCATAGTCGAA
The DNA here is from genome assembly GCA_026770625.1 of Nicotiana glauca. NCBI lineage: Eukaryota > Viridiplantae > Streptophyta > Magnoliopsida > Solanales > Solanaceae > Nicotiana > Nicotiana glauca. The sequence continues at coordinate 30,008 of MU684688.1, forward strand.
CTAGAAAACACTCGACGAATTGAGCCGATGCCAGAAAGATCAAACGGTAATGGCTCGGGGACTGGCCCCACGATTATGAGGATGCTCGAGGAACTCACCAAGAGGATCGAGTCCAGGGAGAAAAAGATTGAGGATAATGACAAAAAAGTGGAGACTTATAACTTCCGTGTCGATCAAAATCCGTATGCCCGATATATCTTAATACAACGGAACCTCTGACCCAAATGAGCATGTTACTTCTTACAGGTGCGCTATAAAGGGAAACAACTTGGAAGATGACGAAATCGAGTCTGTACTGCTGAAGAAGTTCGGGGAGACTCTATCGAATGGTGCCTTAATATGGTAACATAACTTACCCCCTAAAGTTCTATTGATTCATTTGCTATGCTTGTAGATTTTTTTTGTAAAGGCACACGTCGAAGCTATTAAAATTGCAACAAGGAAGTCAGACCTTTTCAAGGTAGGGCAGAAAAATAACGAGATGCTCAGAAAATTCGTATCTCGGTTCCAAGCAGAGAGAATGGATTTGCCTTCGGTCATCCATGGCTGGGCTGTTCAAGCTTTCACTCAAGGTCTCAATACTCAGAGTTCCATAGCTTCACAACAGTTGAAGCAAAGTTTAATCGAGTACCCGACTGTCACTTGGGCCAACGTACATAATCGGTATCAGTCGAAGATTAGGATCGAGGATGATCAACTGGGGACTCGTTCATGGTCCGTTTATCCTAGCAGTACCATAGATATGATCAAGATCCGAGGTCGAATAGAGATCGATATCAACTGTACAATGGAGACCATAGAGGCAGCGATTCAGGGCAAAGCTTCGCATGATATGAGAGGAGAAATAATCGAGGACAAAATTCACGGGGGCTTGATGCCGAGGAAGATCACGTTAAATAATCCAAAATCCGAATAAAGGTACGACCCCATCCCAATCTTTTCTATTTTTTCGACTAACACTTGCAGGCTATCGACAAGGATCGGCACAAAGCTTTGGATCTTAGAGCACACTCTTTTTCCCTCAGACCGGTTTTTGTTCTAAATAGGATTTTCCGGTGAGGTTTTTAACGAGGCAACCATTGTTCATGCTAACTAAAAACAATTCAACAGTATCTGGGGTTCCCTACAATAAGCCACGAGTACTGGAGGTCATTACCCTTGAATGTCTACTTTGTGGCAAGGAAATCACTTCGTGACAGTGGGTCTCGATAGGAAAATGTTGTAAGGGTCAAACTGTCATATGAACCGTGACCGCATAGGTAACTTGAGCCCTAAACATCAAACATGCGTGCATGTATAATCATCTAATGAGAGAAGTATTTTTCCTTGACGATATCTCATCCTTTTAGAAAATTTCCTATTTTATACTTGTGATCTATTTGTAAACATGCTTAAGGGCCGACCGAGATGGAAGTTCGAACAACTAACCCTGCGCTTGAGGAATTCCATTCGAAAAATGAACGTAATCAAACTACTAAAATTTTGAGACCATAAGACCTTAAAGGCGACCCTCAATTTTACAGGCCACGACCACCCCACTTAGGGACTGACACTTCAGATAAGCTCGAAGTGAAACGGAAAATAAGCCCAAAGGGCGAGTTCCGAACCAAAGAGGCTATGGCTAAATTAATGCGGATCAGAGACGTCTGAAATCCGTAATAAATACAAAAAGCCCAAGGGCTATCTTAACCCGAGTTCAAGCAAGATCTCACTCGGGGACTATCTATAAAGCCTAAAGGCTAACTTTCCTTCGAGTTTGAGCAAGTCCTGACTCGATCATAAAATCCCAAGGGCTATCTTAACCCGAGTTCGAGCAAATCCTCACTCGGGGAGTATCTATAAAGCCTAAGGGCTAACTTTACTTCGAGTTCGAGCAAATCCTCACTCGACTATAAATACTAAGGGATAACTTTACTTTGAGTTCGAGCAAGTCCTCACTCGATCATAAAATCCCAAGGGCTATCTTAACCTGAGTTCGAACAAATCCTCACTTGGAGACTATCTATAAAGCCTAAGGGGTAACTTTACTTCGAGTTCGAGTAAGTCCTTACTCGATCATGAGATCCCAAGGGCTATCTTAACTTGAGTTCGAGAAAATCCTCGCTCGGGGACTATCTATAAAGCCTAAGAGCTAACTTTACTTCGAGTTCGAGCAAATACTCACTCGACTATAAAGCCTAAGGGCTAAATTTACTTCGAGTTCGATCAAGTCCTTACTCGATCATAAAATCCCAAGGGCTATCTTAACCCGAGTTCCAGCAAATCCTTACTCGGGGACTATCTATAAAGCCGAAAGGCTAACTTTGCTTCGAGTTCAAGCAAATCCCCACTCGAATATAAAGCCTAAGGGCTATTTTTATTTCGAGTTCAAACAAGTACTCACTCGACTACTAAGCCCACGGGCTATCCGAGTTCGAGAAAATTCTCAATCGAGGACTATCTTTTCGAGCCCAAGGGCCACCTCATCTAAAAGTTCAAGCATGTCCTCACTTGGCCATGAGGCCTAAGGTCTAATTTCATTTCAAGTTCGAGCATGCACTCACTCAACCATCAAGCCCAAGGGCTACCTTACCTTATCGACTGTTTGGCCTGAGAGCTATTCAAACTCAAGTTTAAATGGCCATTCGGGGTCCATTGATCAGAAATGGTCGGGGACAGTACTTATTGTCGGTCATTACCATCTCAAAACTTTGTACATTCAAAGTGAATTTTATGCTAAGACGCTTTGATCCGCACAAAAGGGTAACAGATTCAGAAGCCATAGAAAGAAAAAAGCTTTGTATAAACCCATTTACAAGGGCTATAGGTCACGATCAAAAGTTCCTCTCAAGGGCCGATCAGCCTCAAAAGCAAAAAATTATGAAGAACATGAAACCTAAGCAGCGCGATCCTTATCGGCAGAAGCGTCTTCACCCTCAGAATCTTCTCCACCGCCGGACTCGCTAGATTTCTCGGAGTCTTCCTGGGGAAAGGCCAACTTCCAAGCTTTTGTTTCCTCATTCGCCTACGTCACGATGATGATGTCATAACAAATCGAGGTAAAGATCAAGGACTCAATTCATTTCTTGTTGTTATACTCCAAAAAATGAGGGGACTATCTATACGGTAGAAATCGGGCCTACCCGATTTCGTGGACTCGAGGGTCACTTCAAGAGCGAGATCGAAATAGACTATGAGCGAGCATGAGGCTTTGAAGATCGAAGTACTCGATGAACACCGAGGCCAAGTATGATCGACCTCGAGATAATACCATTATGTTCCCGTAATAGAAAGAGCAAGATTCTCGCCACGTTCCCAAGATCGTGGCGTAAATTTAGGAATAGATTTGTACGAGTTATTATGAATCCGTACTAGGCGGTTAGACAACTGTCCCAATAGAATTCCTTACTGAAAATAAAAATGTACCTTATTTAGGGTTCCCCTACTATATAAAGGGGACCACAATCATTTGTAAAGATCATCAATCATTGGCAAAAGAATACAATCTCTTACTTTCTCGTTCATTGTTCATCAAAATTGTCCTTTAACTTTATTATTCTTACTTTACTATTCTTGACCTACCTCGAGGTCACTTTAGCTCGAGTCAAGACTGGCTTGCATACTGGTTTGATTTTACTTATTTTCTTCATTTATACGTTAGTTTTCTTAGTTATTAAATAGTATTGAACTAAATCACGTATCTTTAAAATCATAAATTAAATTTAATTGTTACTTGTATTTTCGAGATAAACAATTATCTATTTATGGACAAATTAATGGTATCATGGCCATCAACTTGATATTAATATAATTCATGTTGTTTTTAGCAGAGTATCAACCATATTATTTTCTCATCTCTATTATTACAAAATGATATATAGAGAGTCGAGAACCATATCATTTATGCTCTAAATAAGTATAAAACTTGTCTAGAGTTATCTCTACATCAGACGGTCGGTACACAAAAGATTCATAAATCTCATTCCTTATTTCCTCTTATTGTTTGCAGGTATAGTTAGTCAACGTCAATATCATAGTATTAGTAGGTATAATTTCCCTTCTATAATGAGTCCGTGAATCATATATGACATGACATTATGATCATATCTTTATATGTTTGTTAACACCAAAAATCGGACATGAACTAAGAACAATATCGACATCTTCTTCAACTGCCTAATTTGGACAATGGTCCCATTGAATCGGACCACTAATTTGGACAAAGACGCACATAGAGGAAACCAATTGGGGGTTTGTATCGTTTGCTGCAATCTGGCCTGAATGGGATGTGATAGTTTATATGAGTCCACCAAACTATAAAGTACCAGGTCTTCTATGAGTTTTTAGTGAGAAACGCTAACGAAACAATAAGTAAATAAGACAGGGAGCTTTACGTGGAAAAATCCCTACTCAAGGGGATAAAAAATCACGACCTACGCTTGTAGGATTTCAACTTCACAATAAGCAACTTTTAGATTACAACCTATACAATCTAGGAATTAAACTCTTAATCCCTCACTAACACGTAATACACCTATTACAAGCCACTTTGCAATACACCTGTTACAAAGACTTCAACTCATGACTAACTCTAGTCATGACACAAACACCAAGGGTTTATGGTTTTACAAAGGATTCCTAAGCAACGCTTCTAGATAAACAAATTAGGAGTTACAATGAAGAAGTTACAACTCAACTAAGGATAATAAGATACTAGATTTAGGAACTAATCCGTAGCGGTGTTGAACTTTGTTCTTGATGCACTTGAGAATTGAATGCTCGAATATCAGATGGCTTGAATGCTTGAAGTGAATTCTCAAGTATTCAAGTATTTTTTGTTGTAATGCTCTTATTAATACAACTTGGATGACATCACTTGAATGATGTAAGCACTTGGCTGGTCAAAGAGATAAGTGACTGCAGAACTGTGCTGCAATATGTGCACTGTTTCTGTGGCAGTCACTTTCCAGCTGTATATAGTTGACTTTCGTACTGGTGTCAAGAAAACACAATGGATCAGGTCCCTGTGTTGGTTCTCTATCTTCTAAAGTTGCAACAGTTCACATTAGCTGGAGTTTGTTGATTATCAATGTGTACCAAGTGTATCAAGTTCCCTATCTGGTTCTTTGACAGTAAGTTTGTTAGATCATCAAAACATAAAGCCAAGACATTGGATACCCATCAATTTCTCCATTTTTGATGATGACAAATTTAGACATTGATAAAATATGTTTAGAATAGAAATAGCCAGATGAAGCAACAAGAACTTCACAAGTTCCCCCTGACTTTATACTTCCCCCTTAATCAGATCCCCATTTTAATTATACTTCCCCCTTTTGGCATCATTAAAATTACACAAGCAGGCAATCAACATAAAGAAGTCTAGCCTAGCTAACTCATGCCACATATGTGCACACAATATGATAAAAAAGAGAAACAGAGAGCATAAGCATTAGATAGAAAAAGAGGATAGTTTATATATATAAAAATATGCCTTTGCTATGCAGCAAAGACAAAGATTGGACTGTTGTCATCGGAAGCGGTACAGGTGCATCCCATCCATATCAAAACAAAAAATAATTTCCAAGTCATTAAAACAAGAACAGAATATCCAGAAACTAGTCACTGGAAGGGGCTGCCTAGGGGGCACTAGGAGTAGAGGGCTTGGAAGCTGCAACAAGGGTTTGGAAAACTAGATCTATTTGGGCATTCACTGACGTTTTCTCGGTGAGCAGTTTCTCTTTCAGGTTCTCCATCTGTGCCCTGAGATCAGCATTTTCTTTTGTCAAATGAGCTATCTCCTCATTTGACCTTGGGGCCCCTTGGGTCTGCTGACCTTCCAGGATACCGTTCCTTGCCTTCAACCTTCGAATCTCCTCAGTATCGCTGTTTTGAGCATTGATGAGCTGAGAAATTGTCGATGTACTGCCTAACTCCATTATTTTCGATGCACTCACATTCCTCCAAATTTGTTTGAGAGAAGGTCTGCTTCTTGGTCCCTACTTTGCACTATCCCAGTGGCACTTTGATGAACTTAAACACGTGCGTAAGAAGAAACCCATACGGAAGAACATGATTTCCATCCTTGAAAGTTGCCACCTTCTGCATGTGCTCAATTATGATAGTAGGAAGATTCACAGCTGAAAATCCATCGAGTGCCTCTATTAGATACAAATCTGATTTTGAAGCCATGGACCTCATCTCAGCACAAGGTAGAAGAACCTTGTTTACCAGCTCGAACAATAACTGATAAACAGGCAACAAGGCTTTCTTGTGAACCCGTTCCCCATGCTGGTTTACACCTTCATTTAAAATTGCATTTTTGAAGTTTGACTTACATACATCCTTTACAGAAGACACACCAACAGTAGGGACTTTAAGAATATCCCTAAGAAGAGCCACATCAAACACAATATCTACCCTATTAACTAAGGCACAAATGTGGTCGGTATCAACAGGAAAGAGGTCGGCATAGAAGCTTTGAACCTCATCCTCATACACTTTGGGTGCATCAATTTGGAACAAATGCCCCCACTTTTGAACCTCAATCATCTCAATTATTTGCCTCATGCCAGCCATTTCAGAAATTGCTGGGTCAAAAGAGCAACCCCACAAGACCTTTTGGTGCCTCAATCGTTCTGTAGCAAACATAGTTTCACTTTTCACTCTCTTTGCGAAATCAGGTTCCTTCGCAGGTCCAAACTTACTTTTTCTAGACTTCACAACACTTGATTTTCCTTTTCCACCAAACTTGTCCAAAACATCCTCATCAGAAAATGATGGTTCACTTACAACATCTTTCAATTTTCCACTTTTCACAATAGCTTTCACCTTTGAACTGGGGGTTGTAACATCTTCCACTGAAGCAGATTGCTTCTTCTTCTAGGATCTTTTAACTAAGGAACTAGGTTCCTCCGTTGCTTCCTCATCAACTTCCACCACAGGGACATCCTTATCACATACTACTTCTCCATTTTCACCATCCTCTTCTTTTTCTTCTTACTGCTCCTTTTGCTCTTTTGGAGGGCAAACTCATAAGCCTATTTTGCTTTCAACCTAGTAGTAGGTCGCTTAGTAGAACACTTAGGAGTGATTACTGTCCTTCACTTGGCAATAAATGCATTAAGAGCAATGTTGTCTTGGTTTTCCGCATCACTAGACCTCATCTCAGGAACTATAATTTCCAAGGGCTCAACAGCAAAGTGTGGAGAAGATGCAGGAGCAGAACTGACCTGGGAGGGGGATCCTTGACCTGTTTCCTATGGAGAGGGGTCAGGTCTTTCACGAGAAGTCCCAGTAGTTTCTACTGGTGCAGAGCTTTCAAACAGCACCATGGCTCCTTCTTCCACTAACCCATGTGTCTCATTCCTATGAGACTTGGGTATACCAGAGACTACCTCATGCACTACTCCATCTGTATATACAACAAAAATGGTTGCGACGGTTTCCTCATCTGGAGACTCCATGGATACCACAGAATCTGAAGCAAGAATGGTGGAAGGTTGATCAACCCTATCCCCTTAAAACTCTATAATTTTGGAACTTTACCTTGTTCTCCACTTTTGCCTTGGTCAGTGAGAATCTCAGTCAATAGAGATGAAGGATTATTGATTTTTTGGGTTTCTGAGTCCTCATCATTTGGAGGAAGAGAGAGGTCTGAGATAGTCGCATTAGAACGGGAGGGTGTAGGGAAATCTAGGTTGGAGGTGTTTTCAGTGGTTGAGACTGGAATGGTGACTGTGGGTTCATCAGGGACGGAGGATTCAAAGGTTTTCTCTGGGTTAATTTCTACCGAAGAAGGGATTTTCGAGTGATTGTCAGCCATTGCAGAAATGGAGTTGAGAATTTTTTGGAGAAGGTTTGATGAGAGGAATATGATCGGTCAAGAGAAGAGAGTGTTTTAATGAGAGAAGATAATTATGAGGGAGAGATAGAAATCGGTTATGAAATAGCGGTAGTGTATGGGGAGTTTGCTATAGACTGTACGTCCACCAGACTGTATAGAGAACCAAGTTCTCTATTTGTTATCCCTATACCAGTTTGATACAGTGCTAAGTTTGTGTGAGTCCAACAAATAGCAGAGTACCTGGTCCTTTATCGGGTTCTGTTGTGAATGCTAGTAAAGCTGAATGTAAATAAGGCCGTGTATTTTACGTGGAAAAATCCCACACAAGGGGATAAAAAAACCACAACCTACACCTGTAGGCTTTTAACTTAACTAACTTGCAACCTCCACATTACAAGCCACTTTAAATAACTCTATTGCAAAGACTTCAACTAACTTGTGATGCTCTCATAACAAGCCACTCTATAAATATCCTAGTTACAAATAATTTGACTAATTTGTGGTATTTCCACCACAAGCCACTTTGTCACACTACGGTTACAAAGGCTTTGACTAACTTGTGATGTTTCCACCACAAGCCACTTTGTCACCCTACGATTACAAAGGATTTTTCTTATGACTCAACCTAATCAATGCTTCTAAGAAAGCTGGATAGGGGTTACAATGAAGAACAAATTACAAAGTCTCTACAAACCAAAGGACTTAAAATATCTTCGATCTTGGATCAGGTCATTGAGGTTGCAGCAACTTTATTCTTGAGAGAGGTTCTTGAACACTTGAGAGAATATAAAACTTTTCTGAGTTTGCAAGCGTTTGAACCTAAAACTTGTGTCTTACATAAGGTTTATACTACACAAGACATCCGTAGTGATGTTCAATCTCAATAGGAAGTGACTGCTGCACTATCTGCTGCACTGTCTGTTGCACTATTGCAGTCAGTCACTTTCTGCAATTGCTTTCCAGCTGTAGTTGACTTGTACTTCTGTCATAGAACCATAAGGTAATAGGTCCCTGTTGTGTTCCTCTTTGTACAGTTGCGATCAGTCACTCAGTTGCGTTCCAGTTGTATAGTTGACTTGGACTTCTTTCAGAGAAGTACCAAGTGATCAGGTTCCTGATTTGGTTCTTGTGTACACCACCTAGATTGTCTTGAGTTGACTAACTTGAATGATACTTTGTATAGACTCATTGTAGGTACACCTTGAGAATGATCACTTGAAGTGATGTGAGCACTTGAGTTGGTCAGAGAATGAGTGACCGCTGGAAACAGTGCAGTGCGTCAGAATCTTCATTTCCAGCTGTGTCCAATTGACTTTGTACTGCCGTGAGGAACCCACAAGAGTATCAGGTCCTTGTCTGGGTTCCTACCTCCTAAAACTGTAGTAAGTTTGGTTGGAATCCGTTAGATGCAGTGTAATCCAAGTGAGTCAGCTTCCCTATCTGGTTCTTGACATTAAATTTGTTAGATCATCAAAACACAAGTAAAAGATATTGAAAACCTATCAATCCTATCAATTTTTCCCTTTTTGATGATGACAAACTTAGCATTGAAAACAAGGAGTTAGAGTTCAGAGAACCAAATTGAATATCAGGAGACCGCAGGTTCCCCCTGACTTTATGCCCTTACTTACACATGTTTCCCATATGTTCCACCTGAAACTTTACTATCATTCTTGGTATTTTATCTAGTTCCATATAGAAGTTTGTTAGATCATCAAAACATAGATTAAAAGACCTTAAGCCTATCAATTTCCCCCTTTTTGATAATGACAAACTTTGCACATTGATGACTATTTGACTTAACCAGATAAGGTACCCGCAACTGCATATGTTTCCCCCGACTCTATTCTTCCCCTTGACATATGTTCCCCCGGACTAGAGGGATAAACAAAGTTAAAAACCACAATGTTTATCAATAAAATTATTTTTTTTCTTTATAGTTGCTTGTGATAACAGTTTTATTTTCCTCCACAAATTTATTGAAAACAAATTGGCACGCCCAGTGGGACCAATTCTGCCCTTCATCTCTTCTCCTGCAAATCGAAAACTATAACTTTCAAGATTATTTGTTGTGATGGTAGGGTACTTCAAGTCTCGTCTTCAAGTTTCAGAAAGCCTACACCTCGAGAAACCTTGAAGTACAGGGGCATTTGTAGACACTGAAATTTTAGTAGATCAAGATAAATTCTAAATTCAAGATGACTCTTGACATATCTGGAATCTATTAGAGTTACTTGGTGGCTACTCCACCCAAACCCTAATTCATGTCTATAAATAAGTCTACTCCTTCAAAGACGATCTCATCAATTCCATACACTCTCGGAATATGCATAAAGAGATCAAATATACGATCTCCAAAAGTCCATAAAACTCTTGGTATATTCATTAAGAGATCAAAGACTTGTCAAATATGTGTTGCTCAAATTAGCAACATTCAAGATCCAAACGGAGTGCTGCTGTGAGCACGTGATTTTTGCCCTATATGAGAATTACTCCCAAAAATTCAAAATAAAATAGTTTTGTGTTGTGTGTGATTCTTTTGGTGGATTTTTGTGTTATTTTTCTTTATTGTTTGCATTTGTTTGTGCGTGTTTATTTGTTAAATTAATATAAAATACAAAAATATATTGCATTTACATTTAGGATTTATTAGGAGTAATTAAGTTTTGTTTTACAAAAATAAAATCACAAAAATAATGCACTTTACATTTTAGCATTTAAAGGTCTAATTGTTGATTTTGTTTCAAATTGATATTTAATGATGTGTTAATTGTTAGTAGGAGTTGGATTTTTGTAATTTAATCTAGGATTTTTAATATTTTTAAAATTAGGAATTAAAAGAGAGAATAAAAGGAAAGTACAAAACAATTAAAATAGAGAAGGAAATCGGACCAGGCTTAATAATCATCAACCCAATTCAAATATCCCTTTACTCGGCCCAATTGGCCCAAGCCTCGCAGACGTCCCAAAACGAAGTCGTTCCGTCACGCCCCATCCTGACCGTTGATCTCACTTGATCAACGGTCCAGATCGTTCAACCCTCACCCACATCCATTACCCGACTCTGACCCGTTACCAAACCGGACTGCCCCATCATTTCTTTTTAATCTGAACTGTTGGATCCTATCATCCAACGGCCCAGATTAGTTAAACAATTTTTTTATCCAAATAACCCCCCAAATCCCCTTTACCCGTCTCATTTCCAAAACACTTCCCCCTTTCGTCTCTGAAGAGACGAACCAAACGATCCCTGAACCCTAAACGCCGCCCCCACTTCCTTCGCTTGAAAACCCGGCGGCGCCGGCTCCGATGCCTACCAAACTTACACCCCTGAACCACCCTGACTCTCCCTCTCCAAATCCACACTCCACTAACCTCGAATCATCTCAGGCCGTCTTGAATCTTCGATCGAAGAATCAAGCAAAACCCTAGCCGCCTCCAATCGCCCCCAAAATCACACCAGTCAACCTCCTTGGCCCCCAAGTCCCAAATCCACACATGGTTTCCCTCGAATGTTGGCCTAGTTCCTCGAATTTCAAATTTGCGACGAACCCTAAAATCCCAAAATGGGTGAGTGGAGATATTGTCAACGAATTGGGTCTATTTGGACTTTATTTGTATGTTTTTTCTTAAAAAACAGACGAATAATGTCCAAGTGGACAAAAATTGGAGAAATTCGGAGAATTTGAACTGTATTTTGTTGAACCGATCTCAGGTACTTCTGTTTTCATTTTTTTTCTTTCTCTTGTCTGCTTTTAGTTGTTTTACTTAGTTTTGTTCTTCCCCTACCCATTTCTTCGATCTTCGTTGATTACTTCATGAGATGGCCAATTCAGCGGGTGTAGTAAGCCCCATTCTTATCTGTTCGTATACGGTTATCGACTATGAATCAATTGCATGTTAGTTAATCCGTTACGAATTGGATACGAATGTTAATCGATAGTTAAAACTTTACTGATTTTGATTTTTTTTAGTTTGTCCTGAAATTTCTGTTTGCATTTTTTGTTTGAGAATTCGATTCGCTTTGCTGATTGCTCGACTCACTAGTTAAGCTCACTGTTAATTGATTTTGTTTGGGTTTGTTTAATCCTAATGTGCTTATTGCTGAGTTTAATGGATAATTGGATAGTTTTGAGTTTAAGATTACATCTTAGTTGAGTTTACATTCAGAACTTAGGTTGGTTATAACTGCATCTCTAGTGAAGTTTTCAGGGGTAATTTGAAATCTGAGAAGTTGGAAATGGTCTAGTGATTGTCTTGTCAGATGAGTGCTAGTGGACCATTAAATTATTGAATTTGTTTAATAGTGATGGGTTGGTTTAAGTCAGAAATTTAAGAGAAATGATTAAATAATATACTACCCATAACCATTGAATTAAATAAGAGAATAGACATATT
>MU684692.1:6612-20623 GCA_026770625.1 Nicotiana glauca
AAGAAATCAAGTTCAAGCTCAAGAACGAAGAACGAATCAAGATCAAGTTCAAGCAATCAAGCTCAAGAACAAGATCATCGTTTGTGGCAACAAACATAGATTCAAGATCAAGCTCAAAGACCCTTGAATTTATATTAGAAAAGTAGAATCAGAGGAATCATAGAGATTGTACACTCAAATATTCAAAATCAAATACTACGATTATTGCGATATTTTCGGTCTTGATTTTATTTTCTCGTCCGCAAATTTATTGTCTACAATTATTATTATTATTATTATTTACAAAGTAGAAAATATGTTCTAAAATAAGTAATCTGCTTTCAATGAAGTGGGGTCCACAAGAAGAATTCAATAATTTAGCTCACGTTACTTTTTTGGTTTAGAAACCACAAACCACAATCTAATTAGCAAAGGATGAAATTATAATTTTAAAATGACCATGATGCCCTTGGTCACCCTCCTCTTTCTCTCTTCTCTTCTATATAATAGATTTTTAACCTCTCAAAAATGCATTTATCTTTATCCCCCCATATCAACTTGGTTGCGACACCACATTGAAAAAGTTTTAAGAAGCACTGTTAGTTCTTTCCAATGTAAAGAGTTCTTTTACAATCATTCATACCACAACAATAGATCATTTATACTTCTTTCTTTCCTATAAACACTAAAGTAGTACATATGAATTAATTTTCGTCAGTGAAAACATATTAAGTGATGAATATGTAATTTCCTTTAGCTTTATTTATAAAATTAAAATTAATTTTATTTAACTCGTTAAATTATAGTATAATCTTTCTACACTTGGTGGTGCAACATAAAATTATTTTGGCTTCTAGAAGTTAAATATAAGCCTGGGCGGACCTAGTGTATGGACTACAAGTTCCCGGGAACCCAGTAACTCTTGCATAGACCCTGTATTTATATTAAGAAATTCACTAAATATTGGTAAATATCTGATTGTGATCCCAGTTATTATTGCATATTAATCTGAAATTACGGTAGGAACCCATAAGCCTCAAATCCTGGATCCGCCTTTGAATATAAGTGTATTATAATTCATTGTGTTACATAATAAAAAAACTTGGCTAGCTAGAGACGATAATCAGTTGCCAATTGCTATAGTATATATCCCTATTTTATTATGAATCTGCTACACATGAACCATATTAAGATGCACAGTTGCTGAAAATGAACCAATCGTTTATTAAATAGCTGCTGATGTATATGGATTTAACTTATTATTAATCTCATCAACTGCATAATACCACTTTCATAATTGCAATACTTGTGAAATCGATCAACTCTGAAAGTTAAACGAAAATTTTGATATCTCTAACATACGAAAATGTTATTTATTATTATTATTATTATTGTTTTTTTCAAGAAAGGAGTGCTACAAAATGTAACAAACCATTAATTCCATGACAACTTAGACTGGCTTTTGTACCAGCACAAAAAGAAAAGCAAGTTCACTTCAAATGTGCAATGTAGACGGTCTATTCTAATGCAAGCATTAGTATATGCTTTTGCTGTTCGAATCCTGACCTGTATAGATCACACGGTTACGTACAAGCACCAATAAGACATAAAATAAACTTATCACAAGTCCACCTAATAGCTAATTGTACAAAACATAAAGCTAAAGCACCTCAACATTTTATTTGTAACTTGTAATTAATCAAACATTTCCAGGATCAACCTTTGCTAACTTCGCCATTTTCCTTGACACTACCATTTTCTTTAGTACCATTACTCTCTGACTTGTCATTCTTTTTCACACCATCAGCCTCCTCACCTGCTAATTCTTTCTTTTTCTCCTCTTTCTCTTCTTTCTCTTTCTCAGCCTTTGCTTTCTCTTCTTCTTCTTCCTTAGCTTTCAATTTTGCTTCCTCCTTGGCATTTTCAAGAGCTTCAATCAATCTCTTCAAGCAAGTGTCTGCATTTTCCTTTGAAGACTTAGGCATCAAATTCTCAGCAACATCAGCAGGAGTCATATTAGTTTCCCCCAATAAACGTCGAATCTCAGGAAAATGATCATGAGATTCGACGTCAAGATAATTATATGCAAGCACCTTGAACGACTCAAAACAACAGTAAGATAACACAATATGTTTATCCATTCTACCCCTCCGTATTAGAGCAGGATCAAGCTTTTCCACATAGTTAGTAGTGAAAACAATAAGCCTTTCACCACCAATAGCTGACCATAGACCATCAATGAAGTTCAAAAGCCCAGATAAAGTTACCTCACTTTTCTCTTTCACCTCCCCTTTTTTCATCTTCTTCACAATGGCATCTTTCTCATCTTTTTCTTTATCTTCCTCATCTTTCTTCTTCTTCTTCTTCTCCTCCCTTTGACCGGTAAGGTCAAGGGAACAATCGATGTCTTCAATTACAATAATAGACTTACTTGTAGTATCTATCAATAACCTTCTTAGCTCGGTATTGTCCTTAACCGCTGTCAGTTCAAGATCATAAATATCATATTCCAAGAAATTAGCCATAGCCGCAATCATGCTAGACTTACCTGTTTGGAATCGAAAATAACATGACGTCATGCAGAGCTAATAAAGCAAATCACGGCGATGATAAATCACACGAGAAAGAGAATTATACTAAAATAGCATAATATACTATAATATAGTTAGGTTAGTTGACCTACATCAATCTACTATAATTTTTTTTCAGAGAGAAACAACGATCCTAGATTTATGGAGGATCAAGACTTTTCTACATATGAAGGTGATTTATTTCTTTTAGAAGTCATTTTTCCCTTTTTCAAGAAAGACAGTCTTCATAGATTAAAAATTGAGGACAAAATTCTAACATTACCTGTCCCTGGAGGACCATAAAGAAGATAACCACGCTTCCACGCCTTGCCAATCTTGGCATAATAATCTTTTGATTTGCTAAATGTTTGGAGATCATCCATAATCTCTTGTTTCTTGTTTGGATCCATAGCCAAAGTATCAAAAGTTGATGGATGTTCAAACACTACTTGGCTCCATATCCTCCAACCCCGATATCTATAACCACCTGACTCTCCCTTATTGTTTGTGTACAACTTCCTTTGCCTTTCTCTAACAGCAATCGCCTTCCCTTCGTCCAACACATATTTCAAGTATGAATTGGTGATAAGCTCGCGATTCTTTCTGTGAAATTTGAGCTTGAAATACCTCTTGTCATCCTCCTTCCACAATGAAATTGTCTGTTTGTTGGCTAATTTTTGGCTCGAAATCCACCAAACTTTCTCGCCTGTATATTCATCGGTTATCTCCTCATGATCATCCATTGTTAGGACAACGGATTGACCATCTTTTACTGCGTTGGCTTTGAGACGCTTAGCTTGTGTGCAGGAGTTCTTACTCAGGTATCTTTCGATTGCAACATAAGCTTTGCTTCGCTCGAACCAGCCATCAGTATCATATTCATGAAAAATAATGTGCATATAAGGGTAGAAATAACTCACGATTTTATCGGTATACCTCCTAATATGGCCACGAAGTTGGTGAGGAAAATAGTTCTGGTACATGGTCCAAGTGAACATGATTGCTGCAATGGTTGGACCCAACTGAGTCCAAACATCTTGCATCATCATCAACTTAATTAATTTCTCTCCTTTTTTTCACTTAGAAATAATTTCTATATAACAACACTTGAAGTGTATGTGAATGTATGTTCACTAAATGATGGCCTCTCATATATATATATATATAGAAAATACCATCATTGTTATATTTCCCTTGCTCACCAAGTTTGAATAATAGTACTCATTCGTCCTATTTTATGTGATGTTTTTTTATTAACGTCAGAAAGAAAAAAAGATTTTTGAAATTTGTAGTCTAAAATATATTACGTGTGGCTATATATAAATCATCTCATTAAAGTCAAAATTAGAAGTTTAGAGTTAAATTATCTTTAAATATAAAGAAGGGAACCTTGCCGTTACTGGTAAAGTTGTTGTCATGTGACGAGAGGTCACGAGTTTGTGACATGAAAATAGCCGCTCGCAGAAATGCAGGGTAAGACTGCGTACCATAGACCCTGGTCAGGGTGGAGCCAGTGTTCTGGCTACGGGTTCAGCGAACCCAATAGCTTTGGTTTGATTTGCCTTGAATAATTTATTGATTATTTACAATTTCATAATTTAGAACCCAGTAACTTAAAATGCTTAGAATAATGAACCCATAAGCTTGAAATTCTAGTTCCGCCTCTGACCCTGGTGGTCCGGCCCTTCCACGGACTCCGTGCATAGCGGGAGCTTAATGCGCCGGGTTGTCCTTTTTTGTCTTTAAATATAAAAATATTTTATTTTTTTGGGTACATATTAGAAAGAAAAATTACATCACATATATTTGCATGGGGAGATTTATTTATTTATTTATTTGCAAAAAATATTTAAAAAAAAAATTGAGTGTGCTGACATATACACGTATATTCAATGAAACTGCTGGGTAAATGCCAAGGTGGGACTAGTGTTTTACCAGCCAATCTAGAAATACTATAGTAATACAAAATTTCTTGGCCTGATTAGGAGACTTATTCCTTCATAGGTATATTAAATTAAGATTAAAATCTAGAGCTGGATCCACTAATACACGAATGCATATGACCATTTTGTCTTTCTCCAAGGGGATCATATATATCATCATATAAGATGTCATTGTGGTTACGTATGGTAGCGTGAATAATGATCATATTGCTAATAACATAGTTCTTATTTTAATTATCTAGTATTCGATGTTCCAAGTTTATAGTCCCAAACTAAGATAAATTTACAAGACAGAAGGGTCTAAATGACACATATATTTGTCTCACTTTGTTATGCCGCTTCTCAAACTTCACTTGCTTTTATCCGGACACTTTAACTTGATTAAAGCCTATTATTTAAACCCCCCCTGACCGTTGACCAAGCACATATGACAAAATAATAGTTGAGCTGGACAAAATGAGTGTAATTCACGCGGATATTGAACGTAAATATGAACATTTTGAACCAGCAATAATTAATATAAGAATGAATAATAATTGTAGAAAAAATGATATTGTGATGATAATTTTTTTTCTGTCTCTGAGCAACCGGTGTCCATGGCAGTTTCTCCAATCTCTTGCATTGTCTTCAATATTATAGATCTGAGCCTCAATTGGAAGGTTATTTTTTTAAGAGCAAACCTACACGCTCTTTTCCCCCATTTTCAAAAGGGCCCATCTCTGTTCCGCCATTGATTTTCTTAGATTTGAGCCCCTCTCTGTTCCGCCATTGATTTACCTCGATCTGAGCGCCTCTATGTTCCGCCATTGATTTTCCTCCATTTAAAAAAAAAATCAACAACCCGGCAAAAGCATAAGCAGACATGATTTAAGTGGGCTTTGGACATAAAAATCACGGCAACGATGACTGAGAAGAGCGGAGAGACAAAAGTGGTTCATACTTTCTAAGTCCTAACTAAGAGGTAAGTGTAAAATGAGGGAAAAACTTGGTTTTGGGGGGATAATAATCATTTCTTGGTTTATTTTCCTATGTGGCCATAATAAATGGCCTGGAGCCGACCTGGTTTAATTTTCTTGACGTGGCGTCCTGTGTGTAAGAGAATGTATTACACGCACTGGCAGCCTCGTGTCATAAGCGTTTATTATACACGGGTTGAAGAAGTATAAGTGTTCAATTGATAAATTATTAAGTTTGGGGACCGACATAACAAAGTAGGACAAATATACTTGTTATTTAGGCTATTCTGCCAATTTACAATATTGAAAAGACCAAAAAAAGGGTCACAAAATTTAGATAATTAACGTACCATAAAGTTCAATGTTCATTATTGTCTCTGTTTATTAAATAAGACGACACTTTGTTTAGTTGAAGATGCCCCCACCCACTCATAAAAGTTGTTCATGTTGTCATGCTGATATGTGCGAATATATTTTTTTAAGGAGATTCAAGTGCATTGCAATAGAATCTTCAATGACCCACTACTAATTTCTGATTTGTCCTTTTCAAGATACAAATGCCTCAAATAACTCTAGATTATTTATTGAGTTAAGGGGAGAAGTCACATTTTGCTAAGGGTGGTCAACGTCGAAATATTATAAAAAATTATATTTTATATATACAACAAAAACATACCTAGTATTATAAGTTTCTAGGCTTGAATCCGAAGTGGATTTGGTATTTTGATATTATTTTGAGTGATTCGAAGGCTTGACAAAGTTTGAATGATGTTATGGGATGTATTGGCATGTTTGGTTTAGGCCCCGAGGGCCTCGGGTGTATTTCAGATGCCCAACGAGTCATTTTTGGAATTAAGGAGTTTGCTAGTGTTCTGCAACTGGTGTGTTCTTCATCGCAATTGCGGGAGGAGGTTCGCGATCGCGTAGGCAAAATGGGAGGCAAGCTGGGTTAACTCTTCGCGATCGCAGAGAATAGGACGCGATCGCATAGGTCAGTCAGGTTGTGCAATGCGAACGCGTGGGCCAAGCCGTGTTCACGAAGAAGAAATAAGGCGGTAGAGGAAAGCTGGCGTTACCCTTCGTGTTTGCATAGGGTCAATCGCGATCGCGTAAGTCAGAGGAACCACTACGTCGCGTTCACGTGAGGAGTAACACGGTCAGGTAGAGTAAAAAATGTTGAGGCAGCAAAGTTGTTCTTCGCGATCGCATGAGTGTTTTCGCGATCGCAATTAAGAAACGTCTCGGCAGAATGTTTAAGCTCAAAAACGAGGGTTTGAGTTCATAATTCTAAAATTCAATAAAAAGATCGGGAGAAGGAGATTTTGGAGGGGATTTTCAGATGAGTGATTGAGGTA
This sequence comes from Nicotiana glauca, assembly GCA_026770625.1. Lineage (NCBI taxonomy): Eukaryota > Viridiplantae > Streptophyta > Magnoliopsida > Solanales > Solanaceae > Nicotiana > Nicotiana glauca. The sequence goes on from MU684692.1 coordinate 13,416, forward strand.
AGTGTTCTTCACTCAAATTTGGTTAAATTCCATGATTGTGTCTTCATTTTTATCATTTAATTTTGAAATTTGGGGTGAAAATAGGGGGAAATGGAAGAGAATTGAGAGTTGATTTTGTGGATTTGAATGACTATTTGATGTCGACTTTTGATGAATTTGATATGGGTACACTCGTGAGTGAATGTAATTTCTAGTTTTGTAATGTTATCCGAATTCGAGATGTGGGCCTTGGGGCCGGGTTTAAGCCACATTAGGGATTTTGGTCTAATTTGATAATTTTCATGTGGAACGTATTAGTTTAGCGTATATTGATGATAATATACTGATTTTGGTTAGATTCGGTGCATTTGGAGGCTAAGTCGAGAGACAGGGACATCGCGGGTTAGAGTTTTCACTGGTTCGAGGTAAGTAATGATTGTAAATCTTGTCATGAGGGTATGAAACCGTAAATTTCACATCGTTTCACTATTTTGAGGTGACACACGTGTTAGATAACGAGCATGTAACGTGCACCGTTGGTGGTTGTGACTCGGTCCATCCAGTAGCAACTATTCAGTTGCGTATTTGACTGGAAACTATATGATATCTTTGTGTTTTAGAAAGAATTTCTATATTTGGGCTGAATGCCATATTTGGGCCTCGTGCCAAGTTGTTTGGACCCCTAGGGGCCTTTGGTTATTATTTCCTCACTGTTTTGACTTAAGATTTGTACTCAGTCGTGTTATGTTTTACTGATTTCATAACCCAATATTTATTACTCTGTTTTGATGCATAACATGATATTTTGGGTTGAGCACCCTGTTTTACTTATAGCCCGAGTGGCTTGAGTGGTTTCTGACTGAGTGAGGCCGAGGGACTGTGTTGTGAGGATATTATGGGATCGGGCTGTACGCTGCAGCATGTTGTAATGATTTGTGATTATGAGAGGCTGGGGGACGGATTGATTTATGCCACAAGATGGCTTGTTGTAGTGTTTGGGTTGTAGGAACCCTCTGGAGTCTGTACACCTCCAGTGAGCGCGGGTACCCTGAGTGAGTAATATGATGTAGCCCGATGGGCTGTTCTTGATTTATGTTTTCCCCGAGGAGCTGATTACGAGTGATTATGGTGTTGCACGAGGGGCTGATTCTGAGTGATGTTATGCCCGAGGGGCAGTTTATGATACATGTTTTTGCCAGAGGGGCTATTTATAATTTTCATCACTTTTACTCTAAATTTTATTGAAATGCTAAAACTGTGGAAAAATATCTTCCAATGATTTTTACCGAAATTGGGTTTTACAAGAGATGATTTGACTTATATCATGATTTGAAAGCATGCTATATTTACTGAGATTTCATGACGTGGAATTATGTGTTTCTTACTGCTCGGTCTTTATTTACATTTATTACTTACTGAGTTGGCGTACTCACATTACTCCTTGCACCTTGTGTGCAGATCCAGGGGTTGCTGAACATGATAACCAGCGGTAATCCTTCCATCTGTCGTGGATACTAGGAGTCCGCAAGATAGCTGCATGGCGATCGTAGCCTTGCTCTTCTCTCTCTTATCTTTCTTAGACTATATTAGTGTTTTCTAGATTGTAATAGTCTTAGTTGTTTTTGGATAGTCCTTAGTTGATGTCCCTGACTTGTGATACCTCGATGTCGGGCTTCTATTTTCTTTCTGCAATTTGTTATTTAGACTTATGCTATGAAGTTTTATTAATTAATAGCTTAAAAATATCTTTATCATGAAATGTCGGACTATGTTGGGATTGTGTCGGTTGGCCTAGTTCCATGATAGGTGCCATCACGACCGGGTTGGTTTTGTGGTCGTGACAAGTTGGTATCACAACCTAGGTTACATAGGTCTTACGAGTCATGAGTGGGTTTAATAGAGTCTTGCAGATCGGTAGAGATATGTCTGTAATTATCTTCGAGAGGCAGCATAAACCTTTAGGAAAAACTTCACATTCTTGAATTCTTATCGTGCGAATCTGTTGATTTTAGTAACTAAACTTTTGTTATTATATTCTCTCACAAATGGTGAGGACACGTGCTACCGGTCAGGACGTACGGTCGCCAGAACCACCAATTAGGACCGCGAGAGGCCTAGGTCACGGTCGAGGCCATAGTAGGGGCAGGGGTTGTGGCCTGCACAGCAGCTACGCTAACACCCAAATAAGTGATGAATGGCTCTGATGAGAATTGTGAGAACCACAGCCTGATAATCCCCCATGATGAATTGGGCGAGCTTACTAAGCATGCCTGAATGGACGACATCTGTCGTGCTGAAACTGACCCCCATGAGGAGTACCACTAAACCCACCCTGACCACGAGGCCTCTTGACCTCACTCTCAAACCTCTCCTGACCACGAACCATCTCAATTTGTCGAGCTATGTCAATAACCTCATCAAAAGTGGCACTAGACACCCTTTTTCTGGTCATAAGCAACCGAAGCTGAAAACTGAGGCCATCAATATACCTCTTGATCCTCTCTCAGTCTGTGGGAACCAACCAGACCAAATGACGAGCTAACTTAGAGAATCGCATCTCATACTGTGTAACAGACCTATTACCTTGACGAAGATGCTCGAACTGTCTGCGCAGCTCCTCTCGGTGAGACTCAGGTACAAACATCTCCAGAAAGAGAATAGAGAATTTCTGCCAAGAAAGGGGCGTTGTGCTAACCGCCATACGCCTCTCGTAGGCCTCCCACCAACTAAGTGCATCCCTAGAGTACTGGGAAGAATGAGACCCCTCTGGTCTACAAAATACCTGCGGTCCGAAGCATCCTCTGACACTTGTCCAAGAAACCATATGTGTCCTTGCCCTCAGCACCATTAAATGACGGAGGCTAAAGTCTCCTAAACCTCTCCAATCTGTATTACTCGTCCTCTGGCATAATAAGAGCCCTGGTGTTTGAAGTCCCTGAACAACCTGCTCAGGTGTGCGATTGGCGGGAGTCTAAGTGCCTTCCCCAGCCTGAGAAGTAGTTGGGGGCGTAGTAATTGAGACCGCCTGAGCCAGGCTAGTGCACACTGATAGAATATGATCTAGGGACTCCTCAAGGCCTAGGATAACAATAGGCACAGATGGTGCCTGAGTTGGTCCTACTGGAGCATCCCCAACTAGGACATGATCATGAACTGGGGAAGCTGATTGTGAAATTTCAGCCATGTCATGTTGTCGAACCTATATGAGATAGGGTGACGTGGGATCACCCGAGTATATGCTTGTTAAAGTCATTAAACTATTGGTGAACTTCTAGAACAACTCTGGGTCCGCTCGAGGACGAGCGTTTGTTTAAGTTGGGGAGAATGTGACGACCCGACTCGTCGTCTCAGGTATTACTGCCCCGTTTCCCCCTTATTGTATTGCTTTATGTTTCATTATCGGTACTGGGGGCGTTAGAATTTAATTGGAATAATTTTTATTAAGAAATGAGACACGTAGTCTCTCTTAAGAAGACTTAAATTGGAAAAGTCAACTGGATGTTGACTTGTGAGTTAGAGGGCTCGGAATTGAATTCCGATGATTCGATTAGCTCCGGGTGATGATTTAAGGCTTAGAAGCGCAATCAGAAGTAATTTTGGAGGTCCGATGAAGAAGTTAGCCTATTTTGGCGAAGTTAGAATTTTGGCGAATTCCGGTTGATAGGTGATATTTTGATCCGGGAGTCGGAATGGAATTCCTAGAGTTGCAGTAGTTTCGTTAGGTGATTTTGGACTTGTCTGCAAATTTTCAGGTCATTCGGACGTCGTTTGATTGGGTTTTGGATCGAATGCGAGTTTTGGAAGAAGTTGATAAATTTAGGCTTGAATCCGATGTGTTTTAATGGTTTTAGCGTTATTTGACGTGTTTTGATGATTGGAACAAGTTTAAATAAGGTTATAGAATGTGTTGGTGCTTTTGGTTGAGGTCCCGGGGGCCTCGGGGTGATTTCGGATGGTTAACGGGAATTTTTGAGTTGAAAAATGCAGCAGAAAAATTGCAGAGAACTTTTGTTTTATGCGATCGCAAAGGGTTTCATGCGATCGCATAGAAGGAATTATGATGGCTGTTTGGTTGTGCTATGCGATCGCATAGGGAGTGTTGCGATCGCATAGCGTAATTTGAGACCCTGAAAATTTGTTCTATGCGATCGCATAAGGTTAATATTGGAGCGGGAATTTTTGTTCTATGCGATCGCAATGCTCTAATGCGATCGCATAGTGTTAGCTACAGTACCCAGGATTTTATTCTATGCAATCGCATAGAGTTAGCTACAGTGCCCGAGAATTTTGTTCTATGCGATCGCAGGAGCTCTCATGCGATCGCATAGTGTTAGCTACAGTTCCCGGACAGAATGTTAAAAAGATTTTAGTCGCGAAAACAACCCATTTTCCCACCATTTTTGGTCATTCTTGAGAGCTTTTGGACGGGAATTGAAGGGGTTTCGACTGGGAATCATTGGAGGTAAGTTTTATGAGTTAAATACATAATTTAATGGTAGAATCATCCTTGAAATTCATGAAAACATAGCAAATTTCTAAGAAATTAGGGCTTGGAGCAAAAACTTTAAATTTGGGATTTAAGGGGTCATTTGTGGTCCGATTTGAGAGTTCTTGGTATGTACGGACTCGTAGCGAGACGAGCATTCCGGAAATGTAAATTTCGAAATTTTTCGGGATGCGGGCCCGGGGCTCGGGTTTTGCCAATTTCGTGTTTTGAGTATTTTTCGAGTTCTTTCGATTGGGTTATGTCCCATTAGCATATTATGATGTATTCCTTATGATTTTGGATAGATTGGACGCGCATGGAGGCCGGTTTGAGGAGCAAAGGCATAGCGGGCTAGAATTTTCGCCGGTTCAAGGTGGGTAATACTTGTAAATGATGTCCTGAGGGTTTGAAACCCCGGACTTGCACATCATAGTGCTATATTGAGGTGACTTGTACGCCGGATAACGGGCGTGGGGTAGAGCACCATTGGGGATTGTGACTTGGTCCGTCCCGCTTAATAAAAACACTACTAAATTGCTTGAGTTGAATTGACATCCTGTTAAAGGTATTAATTATCATGATTTGGACTGATTGTCATGTTTTGGGCTTCGTGCCGAATATTTGAATCCTTCGGGGATTAAATCACTGTTTTTGCATTACTGTGCACATTTCTATCTCAGTCCAAGGTTTAAAATATTATTTTGCAAACTCAGCCATCTTTCTAAGATTTTAAAAAAATAAACTTAATTGATATTTTACTGACATTTTTGCTGAGAACTGCTATGTGACTAGTGCCCAAGGGGCTTATGTGCATTCATAACTTTGCATGGATCGGGATGCACGCCGCAGCGGGAGTGATATTGATATTGCGCTTGGGCTGTAGGAGCCCATCCGGAGTCTGAACCCCCACAGTGAGCGCCGGGCGCCCAAATGGTCGGGCTGTACGCCGCAGCGTCATGTGCATTGCATTGCATTCATGCATTGGTTGCTGTTTGTACTACGTGGCATGATATTTAGCACTCATATATTATTGGCATACATGTATTACTTGCTTTGTAGACTAGATACCCTGGTGTAAATTGCTAAAGGAGTGCTGTGCCCGAGTGGCTGATTTGTGTGCGCACTTGCACTACTTGATATCGTATTATGTGTTTAACTGTTAAAAATGAAAGAAAGTGATGTTTTCAAAAGAGGTTTTAAACTGAATCAGATATTTGGTTAAAGGATTTTCATGGAACTACTGCTGTCTAAAATGTGTTGTACTGTATTTTATAGTATGAGGTAGTGCTCTTACGTGATTTCTTTCTTCTCAGCATTATTTACTCTTATTACCACTGAGTTGGAAGTACTCACTTTACTCCCTGCACCATATGTGCAGATTCAGGTATTTTTGGGAGCTTAGCTGAGCTAGTTGCTGCTTCAGCGTATTATTGGAGTAGTCGAGGTAGCTGCCTGACGTTCGCAAGATCCGACTCCTTCCCTATCTCTTTATTATTTTTCGCAGTTTTGATCATTTGTAGTATGGTGTTTTATTACTCTGTATTGTTAGAGGCTCTAGACTCATGACCCCCAGATCTTTGGGAGACTATTCATTATGATTGTTAAATGATATTCAAATAATTGATTTTGAGCTTCATGCTCGGGTTGAGAGTGCAAATGGTCGGGCTTGCCTAGCAGTTGTGTTGGGCGCCATCACGACCGGGATTGGGGTCGTGACACATGATCTAAGGCTAGTTCATAAGCATTATAAATTGTTTGAGCATTAATTTTAATTAAAGCTTTTGCATCTACAAGTGTAGCAAATTCCTCATATGAAAGATCTAAAGCATTATAAATATTTGTATACCAAAAGTGAGGACCTCCTAATTTCATGGTAGGATTTAACATAGCAGCCACACCATAAATAGGGGGATAGAGAAAAATATATATTTTTTTTTGAAAAATTACCATTGGGCCTATTTGGCCCGATTGAACCGGCCCAGACCTGCCTGCCGGTCCTGGGCTCGCGGTCTGTTTGGGTAGGACCGGCTCATAGTGGGCCCTAAAGACCGTTTGAGACCGGCCCGTTTGGCCCGTGGTCTCGCGGGCACGGGGCGGCCCCGGCCCACAATACAATATTACTGGTTCTCTTATTTTTTTTTGCAAAAACATATGAGCCCGCTTGAACATAAATTTTTATTTTATTTTTCCAAAAAAAATAATTTTTTTTCGAAATCAAAATTTCGCCATAAAATTTTTTAATTTTTAATTTGAATATGAATTTTAAATTTTTTTTAAAATTTTAAAAACTCTAAAAAGTTATTTTTCAAGATTTTCACTCGAATCACTAACAAAACTTTAAAAATAACCCAAAATTATATTCGTGTCCAAATATAACTCTAATTTTCAAATATCATTTTCATTTAAATATTTTCACTTTTTTTTTTGAAATTTTAAAATTCTTATGTCCAAATGCCCACATAGTATATTCTTTTTATGCTCTATTTCCTTTGTTTAGCGGGTTAGGGTAAATAAAAGGGAAGGAATATGCTTCGCAAAGGAATCTTGTTGAGAAATAAAACTGTTAGAATGCATGGGCAGTTTAGTCATTACACATTGAGTTAGTTAACGTTAGTTAAGGAGGTTAATAGTTTGTTAAGATCATTTTAGTTAGTTAAGCTCACTTAGTTTTTATATATATATATATATATATATATATATATATATATATATATATATATATATATATATATATATATATATA
>MU684694.1:4530-25272 GCA_026770625.1 Nicotiana glauca
TAGTTCGCAGACTGTAACAGAGTCAAACTTTACTCGGTTCGGGATTAAACCGGTGACTTGGGACACCATTATATTCTCAAGTGGCGACTCTGAAAATTTTAAATAACTAATCCCGTTCCGACTGTCCTTAAATTGGAAAAAAACTCCTCTACGCCCTCGCGGGTATAGTAGTATTTAAAAAAGTAGGTGTGACACATGAAAGTCCTTTTTCGAAGAAAAGGAAAATGACGAAATTTGAAGTTTCACCTAAATAGAAGCTAAGTTTCTAGAAGAGTTTTAATTGATTTTAAAGTCATATTAGGACATAGTTCAAATAAGAAAAAATTTAATAAGTAAAATTTTTGTTGATTTTAAAGTGGTAAATATTAAAAAAAAAAAAATGACTATTCCTAAATATTAGAATATAATTAAATAAAATTTTAGATGTATCAAAGAAATAATTAAATAACTATTTGTCCAATATAACTCTATTTTCTAAGGATACCCACTTTGCGCTTGTTTTCAGGTCAATGAATAAATTATTTTAAATTCTACATAAATTTTTTAAAATAATATATTTGAGTTATAAAATAAAAATTAAATTAGAAAGTGTAAGTTACTAAAAAAACGAATATTAGTTGCATTTAGCTAGCTGTAAAAAGAAAAAACTAAGGAGTTGTTATTCTATAAAATGAGTGCAAGAAAAAAATATAATAATAATTAACTATAATTTATTTAGAATATATTTTGTTCCACTATTTATTCTTGTTATTTTATGTTTGTATTTTTAATAAATTTTACTCTCTTAATGCTATATTGTATAACTGATATTCCTCTTTTATTTATTTTGTTCACCGCCAATTTGCTTGATCTTATGGAAATAATTGTATATACCAAGGAGTTTTATTAACTACAAAATTAATTGTACTTAGATGGGTGCATTAGAAAATAATTGGATTGTGTTTTTTTTGCTAATAACTAATTCAAAGACTTAATAATTTATTTTTATTAGTATAGTAACTCATTAAATTTTTATTGATTCAAATTTTAATGTAGCGCATCCCAAATTTTAAATATTATTGTAACATGAAAGTCACTGTATGGGGTCAAATTTGACCCTATACGCCTCTATGCCAAAGGGTATGCCCAGTAAGCGTATATCTGCTACAATAAGGGCACAGCTCGGACGTGAGGGCAAAGGCGACGCTATTTAGAACTGGGCGTCCCCGTTAGGAGGAAGTCAACCACGTTCGATACTTTTATTATTATTTTAAGGAAGGCCCCTCCTTATATAAAGGGGACCTTCCCATTGTAGAAACGATGGGTATGATTATTGAATAATACAACTCTCTCATTCTCTCTGATTCTCTCTCTATCTTTTACTTCTGACGAACAACTTTTCTTGAGTCCAGAATATCATTTTAAGTACAGCATAGTTATCACTCTTACATCTCTAGGCCTATTATATTTTATTACGATTTACCCTCTCATATTTTTGATTGCTTTCTAGCTTACAAAGTATACTTTTAACTTTTGAGCCAAACAATTTGGCGTCGTCTGTGGGGATTTCGAGAATCAAAATCATAGTATCCACCTATATATCAACTAATTACCTTTCTCTACATCACACGAAAACAAGAGATGGCTGAAAATAACACCAGATCGAAAGCTATAGTGGGTGTCACAGCCAACCTTCTTGGTCCTATCAACGAGGCCAGTGACGATATCATCATCAATGCAACCCCCAGTACCGCACCAGGTGCAGAGATCTCATCTTCCCCATCCGAAGATTTAACGATCTTGCACGAAAAAGGAGCTTCCACATCTGTTTTTTAGGAAGCACCCTCGGTGGTCAAAAGGCTACTGGAAGAATGGCTGACAAGCACCCTAAATGGCTTGGTCGAGAAATCACCACAAGGCAACATCAGGTCTGTGCCAACGGTAAGCATCACCGCTTCCATGGGCGAACATGAGGATACACGAGTAAATAACCAACCCATCGAAGCACAGACCAGTGACGGTACACTAACTTCCATCCTAAAGAAGATGGAAGAAATGGAAAACGAAAACAAAGCACTCCGCGACCAGATGAAGGAACACCAGGAGAGGGTCGACAAAATCCCCGGAGCTCCCAAGTTACTACCAAATTGCGACATGGGGAGGTTTGTAGAGCAGCCATACGTTGAAGAAGCTGCCCCTTACTCTATACCAAAAACCTTCAAGATGCCTCCCTACTTAAAGGTATACGACAGAACCACGAATCCCGAGGATCATCTGATCCACTACGTCACTGCTGTGAAGGGCAACGACCTATCGAAAAAACAGGTACCGTCAGTGCTGTTGAAGAAGTTTGGTGAGATATTGACAAGAGGGCCCTTGACATGGTATTCTCAGTTGCCATCTAAGGCAATATCAACATTCGAGGAAATCGCGGATAAGTTCGTCACCGCCCATGCGGGTGTGAAGAAAGCGGAAGCAAGGGTCAACGACATCTTCGCCGTCAGACAAACCACAGGAGAAGGGCTCAAAGACTTCCTAGCCAGGTTTAACAAGGTGAGGATGAGTCTGCCGAATGTATCGGAAGGTATGGCAGTCGCTGCTTTCCAGAACAGGCTAAGCAGGGACGGCTCAAAGGCGACCAAGAAGCTGCTGAGCCGCCTCATGAAATATCCCCCTACCACATGAGAGAAAATCCACAATGCTTATTGTGCCGAGGTACGAGCGGACGAGGATGACCTCAATAGGCTGACTCAATGACTAACGGTAATACACTCAGAAACAAGGAGAGATCGGCGCAATGAGGGACATCGAGAACAACCCCCGCGCTCCAATAGAGACCGACATCAGCCGTACACCAGATCCTCCCATCCACCGCCCAGACAAATGGACGCGTTACAACGATGCGTCGCTCCACTTCGAAACGAAAGAGGTACGCCCCCTTATTATCTGCACATAACTGTTGTGTGTCTCCTTCAGAAATAGTGTACACACTGAAGAAGCTAGGCACCAAGGTGCAATAGACGCAGAAGATGAAATCGGACCCCGTCACAAGGAAATCAAACGTCCTGTGTGAGTTCTATCAAGAACGGGGACACAAAATCGAAGACTGCATAGGCCTACAGCAAGAAGTAGTTAGGATGCTGAACTAGGGATACCTGAAGGAGTTACTCAGTGACAAAGGGAAAATTAACTTTGCGCGCGGACGGGAACAATCTCGTGGGCCGCCAAAGCCGCCCTCCCAAACGCGAATGATAAACATGATCATCGGTGGTAGAAATGACTCAACGATCAACTACGTCAAATTCGCCAATACATGCAGACTGAAGCAGACCATCTCCCACGAACGGTATGACGACTTCGAAGGTAGTATCGCTTTCGACAAGTCCGATGTCGACGGTTTGTCTTTCCCTCACTATGATGCTTTAGTTATTACTTTACGTATCGCTTATACGGATGTCAAAAGAGTCATGATCGACGATGGAAGTGGTGCCTGTATTATCCATCCAAGGGTCCTTGCACAAATGGGACTCAAAGATAGGGTAATACCGTGCTTCATAACACTAACTGGTTTTAACAATACAGTGGAACGGACATCCGGAGAAATAACCCTGTCCATCTTAGAGGGAGGAGTCACGCTGGAAACGACTTTCCATGTGATGAACCAGGAAATGACGTACAACGTCATTTTCATACCTCCAAAGGAAGTTTTTCTAATTAAAGGACAATCGAAACGGGATTTGTTTATTTATTTCAGAGTCGCCACTTGGGAGATTTATGGTGTCCCAAGTCACCGATTTAATCCCTAATCGAGAAAAAAATGACTCTGTTTAACAGTCCGCGAACCAGAAATCCGAATAAGGAATTCTGTTAACCCGAGAGAAGGTGTTAGGCATTCCCGAGTTCCGTGGTTCTAGAATGGTCTCTCAACTGTCGCATTCGGCTTATTTATCTGATTTTAACAATTATGAGCTTATATGCAAGTTTAAACTTTTCACCACTTTTATCATTACTATTATTATTTTAACAAAGAATTGCAATATTGTGAAAACGTATCTCGCACCACGTCATATCAATGTACCCGTGGTTATCGACACATTTTGACTCAGTTGAGATTTTAGATTTGGGTCACGTAAATGTGCACCCGAGTTTAAGAAAGTGATTTATTAAAGGCGCGACTAGCGTATTATTATTTTGGGTAAGGCCGTGAAATTTTGCTAAACAGCCCATCCTGAAGTCTAAGTAATTTTACAAGCACGTGTAGAGGGCCCCACATCTTATGTATTTTTTGTTTGTCGAGGCTCGTCTCATTCATTATTTTAGAAAAAAAGAATTGCAACGTCATGGAATTGCATCTCGACCCACGTCAGAATCAATGTACCCGTGATTATCAACACATTTCGACTTCGTTGAGATTTGGATTTGGGTTACATAAATGTGCACCCGAGTTTAAGAAGGTAAGGTTATTTAAAGTACACGGCTAAAGAGACTAACGCGTTTGTTATTTTTTGGGAAAAGGCCGTGAAATTCACTAAGTGGCCGATCCCGAAGTCTATACAATTATTAACCATTTATTGAGGGCCCCACAGCTTGTGTGTTTTATTTGGCGAGGCTCATCTCGTTTATTTTAAAAGGATAATCCTAAAGTGACTACATTTTTCTATTTTTTTTTTGTCCGTCTCTAAAAATGAAAAAAGGTCCTAATTAATTTACATGCTTAAGAATTGCTATAGTCGACACAGTCTGCTAGATCATAATATAAGCGTGCATATGGGCAGTCTGTTCGCCAGCATGGGCCCAGGTCCAACGCATGTAGTATTAAACAGGACCTGGGCCATCTTATTCCAATATTGAGGCCTAGTTAAGTTATTCTACACATATTCACAACTTTGCAACGCAGAAATGTAGAGTGATGGTATCTAATTAAGCAAATTACTACAAGTTTTAGAAAGGCAATCAGTTGGAATGAGGTAACTTAGAGGTCTAGTTTTAATTCTAAATTCAAACCATTGAACGTTGAAATTAGATTGCCATGGTAATTAAAACAGTCTACTGGGCCTGATTCTATTTGACATGCTTTTGGACATATACTACCTAATAACCAAGCTAAAATAAACAGAACATTATTGACTGCATCACTACAAAAATTGTCCAGTTATACGAAGCGGCAGAAATTTACATAACAGTAGTATATAAACTGTTCTAACTACAATCAGTGAAGGAGAAAAGTTAAATCAAAAAAAAAACTTCAAACTTCCATTTCATATGTATTCATGCTTCCACCTTTTTCAGCTTACAGAATTGATAAGGTTACAGCTATGTACCTGGTATGGGAAGCAAAAGAAGAGGAAGATGAGAACCAGCAGTAGTAGAAACAACATAGTAACAGCAACAATAATAACCAGCAGCAGGCAGTCCAAAACCCAGGAGTGAAACCAGAAATACCAGGCAATTTCAGAGATACCAAACAGCAAACCAACACACCAGAAATGCAATAGAATAGTAGGTTTTTGATTTCTGTCTTTCAGACTCTCAAAGACTGAACTTTTAAGTGTTAAAATCCTGCCCACTTTTTACTCTCAAACTAAACTGACCTCTTCATCATTCAAAAGCCAGCCCCTTTTTATTCAAAAATGACTCTATTTATAACCAAAACAGACCCCCTATCACTGCCTTGAGGACACTTAAACTAATAGGAAAACATATCTGCCCATAATATTCTCTTACAGTCCATTATCAAGTATCTTGTGTCATTTTTTTAATTCAAAGTTATGGGTTGCCCATTTGTTTAATCATTTCTCTTGAACCTCCCCATATCATTATGCCTTGTTCCCCATTAACTATTAAACAAAACATTAGTATAATGTTATATTGGCATTCACTGGCAGCCCACTCAGATTAAACATTTCAAGACTTCTAAAATTCCCAAAATATCCTCTGGAACCTCCTTGAACCACTGTCCTACCCAAACCCCTGTCAATATGTACAAACCTGCCCCGTCTATAACCATTCAACTAATCAAACTCATTTACTCGGCACATGAACTGACTTCTAACAAGCAATCAAAACTGACTCCAATACATAGCCATCATAACTAGCTCAAACTTACATTCAGGCTAGACCAAATAGTATCCAAATAAGAACAAATGATTAAAGCAACATACATTGGACTACTGAGATTGGATCGATTACGATTGGGATAGGTATACTAACACAATGCTACACTGAGGCTAAACAAAGACGAATGAAACACTGTATATATTGAACTGGACCTAAAGGCTAAGATTAAAACAAGTTGACACCAAACAACTGGACAAGAATTATTGAACTATAAACAGAGCAGGTTAATCGACAAAATTACTTTACATAGGTTAATCGATCAGAAGGAAAACTGGACCAAGAAAAATTCTGATGGAGAAGGGAGAAAAATAACTCAAAATATGAAACTAATCAGACAATCAAAACAATCAGCAAAGTAAGTAAAGAAAAAGAAGATACCTCAGTATTATGGGCTAAACTCCCATCCGCCCCCAATTGAAACTTCGACTTGAGTTTTGAAGCCAAAATGGACCTTAATCGAGTGTTCTCGACTGAGAACACTCGACTAAGGTCGATTGAAACTTCAAATTTCCCTTAACTTGGACAAATTCCAGTTTCTTGGTTTTCTAGGGTTCTTTGGTTCGCTCTGGATTTTGAAAAGTTCTAGCACGATTCGAGCCAAGCTGAAGGTGTTTTAGGAACGAAAGAGGTCAGGAGGTGGACTGGTGTGACTTTGGGACTGGTTCGGTAGGTTTAAGGTTTTGCTCGAATCTTCGATTGAAGATTCGAAACAAACCGGGATGATTCAAGGTAAATGAGGTAAGGATTTAGACTGAGGGTGGAATGGTGGTTCAGGGGTGTTATTTTGGCGGTCATTGGAGTGCTCGCCGCCGTGGGCGGCTGAGACGGCAGTCACAAAATCGAATGTTCGAGAAGGTCTAGTAAGATTTGAGCCATGGCGATATGGGGCTTGGAAAGAGGAGCTCGTGTGGAATCTATGGTGTAAAGATGAGGGCGTTTGGGGCATCGGAACCGCCGTGAGGCGATTTTCGGTGGGCGGAGGGCGGTGGTTTGCGACGGCGTCACTGGGGAGGTCTGAGAGATGAGGGAAGGGAAGTTGGGGTCTCAGGTTTGGGGGGGTGTTTGGTATATTGAATTTGATCTGTTGTTGTGGACCGTTGGATTAATTAAAATCAACGGACTAGATCAAACACTTAATAGAAACGACGTCGTTTCTTTAAGTGAGGGTTGGGTCGGTTTGGGAACGAGTTGGATCGGGTTGTGGAAGGCAATGTTGCAACCGTTGGATCAAATAAAGATCAACGGTTTGGATGTGGATGCTCTAAACGGCGTCGTTTAGTTGATGCTGGGGTTGAATTGGACCGTTTGATCAAGCGAGATCAACGGTTCGGATTTGAGACGCCTGAACGGCGTCGTTTGACTGGGCATGGAGATGGACTGGACCAGGTGGGAGAGTTTGGGCCTGGTTTTCTAATTCAAAATTGGCCCAGTCCCATTTTTTCTTTAATTTCATTTGGTTTTCTTTTCTTTCTTTTTTTTTTTAAACTAATCTTCAAAATTAAAAACCTAAAAATCCTAATTTAAATTGTAGAACCAAAATTAACTTTAAAATGCTAATTGACTCTTCAAAACAATTATCACCCAAAATTGAATAAAAGAAAATCATACGACTTTGACATTAAATATATAAATGCGAAGTACATTTTTTGTGATTTTTTTCATTTTTGTAAAGCACACTTGATTACTCTTAATCGTAAAATTAAATCCTAGAATGCAAAGGCAATATATTTTTATATTTTTATTAATTTAGACAAATAATCATGCACACATAAACGCAAACAATAAAAGAAAAATAATACAAAATCCGCAAAAATTGCACACAACACAAAACTACTTTATTTTGAATTTTGGGGAGTAATTCTCATATAGGGCAAAAATCACGTGCTCACAGCTGCCCCTCTTTGCCCGGAAACACGAAGAGTTTTTGCGCAAAGATAAAGTGATCGGATACGAGCGATTTTGCCCGTTCGAGTACCCCGGGTGAAGCATTTTTGAAAGATTTGACCGAACCTTTGCTTCAGAAGGTCTCCTACATATCCCTGGCTAAAGGGGAATCAGGTCAATATAGTTCGAAAAATTTTGGTAGCTGGGACTACCATGGGACTGCAATTTGCTGTTACTACTGTTGCATGCTGTTACTACCGCTTTCCGACCTCCTTATTACACCAACTGCTAAAAGAAAAATAAGAAGCTAGACTAAACTAGGAATTACAAAATCTTATCTATCTTCAACTTGCTCTTGTTGCCTTGCTTCCTTGTCGGCTTGTGTTTCTTTCGGTGCTTTTCTTCCTGACTTGACTTGTAGTCTTCCTTTTGATTTTTGTAATGGAATTTTTGCTGGGGTTTTTTTGTTGTAACCCTCTGCTTTACTGCCTTCTGACTTGAACTTTGAAAATAAAATGTCATTCCTCTCTTCAGGCGGGCTCCTGGCTTCAACAACCACTTTGAAAATAAAATGCATTTGGCAATGATTTATGAAATATATATTTTGGCAATGTTTATACAAGCAGGACCACTCGGGTCGAAATAAATTAAATGTCCTTTTGAGGAAGGATTAAATTCAATATCCTATTCGAGGGCAGATTGACCCGATATATCCTATTTGAGGGCGGATAGATCCGAAATATCCTATTTGAGGGCGGATAGACCCGAAATATCCTATTTGAGGGCGGATAGACCCGAAATATCCTATTTGAGGGCGGATAGAACCGAAATATCCTATTTGAGGGCGGATAGACCCGATATATCCTATTTGAGAGCGGATAGAACCAAAATATCCTATTTGAGGGCGGATAGAACCGAAATATCCTATTTGAGGGCGGATAGAACCGAAATATCCTATTTGAGGGCGGATAGAACCTATATATCCTATTTGAGGGCTGATAGAACCAAAATATCCTATTTGAGGGCGGATAGACCCGATATATACTATTTGAGGGCGGATAGAACCGAAATATCCTATTTGAGGGCGGATAGACCCGATATATCCTATTTGAGGGCGGATAGACCCGATATATCCTATTTAAGGGCGGATAGAACCGAAATATCCTATTTGAGGGTGGATAGAACCGAAATATACTATTTGAGGGCGGATAGACCCGAAATATCCTATTTGAGGGCGGATAAACCCGATATATCCTATTTGAGGGCGGATAGAACCGAAATATCCTATTTGAGGGCAGATAGACCCGAAATATCCTATTTGAGAGCGGATAGACCCGATATATCCTATTTGAGGGTGGATAGACCCGATATATCCTATTTGAGAGTGGATAGACCCGATATATCCTATTTGAGGGCGGATAGACCCAAAATATACTATTTGAGGGCAGATAGACCCGATATATCCTATTTGAGGGCGGATAGAACTGAAATATCCAATTTGAGGGCGGATAGACCTGATATATCCTATTTGAGGGTGGATAGAACCGATATATCCTATTTGAGGGCGGATAGACCCGCAATATCCTATTTGAGGGCGGATAGATCCGATATATGGTGCTTGATTTGGTAATTACAATGATTGATGCAGCGCAAAGAGCTTGATATGATGTAGATATCTTGATATGGACATATCTTCCGTCCCTGTCTTAAATCAAAGAAAATTTCGTCAGTTTAAAGTGCGGTGGTTGGTTGTGGTACTCCTGTTGGGGATGGTTTTTCCCTTTTCCCTTTCCCTGCTCTGTGTTCCCAAAACGCATTGGGGAATGATGTTATTTGTTGGGGATGATATTCCTGCTGGGGGTGGTTTTTCTTTTTCTTCCTTCCCCGCTCTGTGTTATCTGACCCTCTTGGAACTTGGTCGAAAATCTACCGGGGATGCTCCTTCTTCCCGACGATTCTTATTCACAAATTTCTCAACTGTTGTTTTTTTGCTTTTCTCCATACTTTCCCTGACATTCTAGACTAGTTCATCATTTGGTCTTGCAACCAACGTCTTTTCCATTTTATTGCCTTATCTTTGGCCTGTCCTATTCGCATTTTGTTTTGCACCATTTTGGCAACTGGTAGTAAGCTCTGGAAAAAAAAATTCTCAAAAACAAACAGCTGGAGAAAAAGTTTTTAAAACAAAGAAATGAAAAGTGATGACTTCTATAGATAGAAAAAGAAGAAGTCTTTCTGAAAAAATGCCGGGGAGAAGAAAAAGGAAAAGAACTTATCTGAATGGTATAACCGATCCTAATGATTATGTCGTGCATTCCAGATCTAACCAACCTAGTCCATTTATTAATCAATCTTTCTGATGGTCTCATTTTGCTGGGGATAAACAAGCGCTCGGCTCTTTTGCCGAATCACATTTTTGCGCTGCTTGATGCCTTGATGGATCCTTTCTGTCAATCTTACCTTGTCGCCTCATAGTGACCTTCGAGGGGTTTTCACTAATAAGACTCTCATTTCTCTCGACTCCCATCACCTTATGGTGCTTATGAAGGTTTTCACCCTAAGACTCTCTCATTTTGTTTCTCTCAGCTTATGTCGCCTTATGGTGCCTGTGAAGGTTTTCATCGATAAGACTCTCTCATTATATTTTTTTTTCTCGGATGGGGATTGGAGTGTTACCGATAAGATTCTCTCTACTGGGGACTCTTTTGGCTATTAATTCCTTCCGCTCATGATCCTCATTCAGTCGGGGATCAGTGTGTTATTTCCGGCTTTCATTTGCCTGACTCGGCACTTCTCGGATACTGATCGGGAGGTCTTTTTTGGACATCAATATGGGTTTCTGTGTGGGGGTAAAAGAAAAGGATGTCAAAATATTCAAAATAACTTTAATGGGTAAAACATTACAACTCTTGGAATCAAACTTTTTATTTTTTATTTTTTTTTACAACATAACTTCTGCCCTAGTTTTCTTGCTTGGGGGATTTTTGATTTTTGTGACACTATGACCGAGCCGTGATGTGCCTACGTATCCTCTTTGAGGAATCAGGTCGAACGTAGTTCACTTGATTCCTTTGTATTTCTTGTGACCTTCCTTTTTGTTTTTGTTATTATTTTTTCTTTCTTTTTCTCTCTTTTTTTCTCATTAATGATTCCAAGAGAGGGGTATGAAAGAATAAATAAGGCTCAAAGGGGGAAGCAAAAGTTAAAGTGTTTGGATAGTAGAAAAATTTCCTCCGTCATTTCATTCTCCGATAAATGCCAAGTACAAACAAACAAAACAAATAACAATTACAATCAAAGAAATTACACATAATATATCTTGACTGCGTCAGAATTGATAGCCATGTCGATGCATCTTCCCTCGACATCTGTCAGACATAAAGTGCCATTGGATAACATTCTGGTCACAATGAATGGTTCTTGCCAGTTCGGGGCGAACTTGCCCTTTGCTTCGGCCTGATGTGGCAGGATTCATTTCAGCACCTGCTGTCCCACTTCAAATTTCCTGGGATGCACCTTCTTGTTATATGCTCTTGCCATCCTCTTTTGATACAATTGTCCATGGCATACTGCTGCCAATCTCTTTTCATCAATCAAGCTCAACTGCTCCAATCTGGCTTTGACCCATTCATCATCATCAATCCCAGCCTCAGCGACAATCCGGAGAGACGGAATTTCAACCTCTGCTAGTATCACTGCTTCAGTTCCGTAAACTAATGAATAAGGAGTGGCACCTACTGAAGTAAGAACAGTAGTGCGATAACCCAATAATGCAAATGGTAACTTCTCATGCCATTGTCTGAATCCTTCCACCATCTTCCTCAATATCTTCTTTATGGTCTTGTTGGCTGCCTCAACCTCTCCATTGGCCTTGGGACGATACGGTGTGGAATTACGGTGTGTAATCTTGAACTGTTGACATGCTTCTTTCATCAAACTACTATTAAGATTAGTACCATTATCCGTGATGATCACCTTTGGGACCCCAAATCTACAGATGATATGGGAATGAACGAAATCCACCACTGCCTTCTTGGTTACTGACTTGAAGGTATTAGCCTCAACCCACTTAGTGAAATAGTCGATGGTTACCAGAATGAACCTATGACCGTTGGAAGCTGCCGGCTTAATAGGTCCAATGACATCCATGACCCATGCAACAAATGGCCAAGGTGCTGACATCGCATGCAATTTTGTCGGCGGAGAATGAATCAGATCTCCGTGTATCTGACACTGATGGCATTTTCACACAAAACTGATACTATCACGCTCCATAGTGAGCTAATAATATCCTGCTCGAAGAATCTTCTTCGCCAATACATCTCCGCTCATATGGGGCCCACAGACTCCGGCATGTACCTCTGTCATCACTATCGTGGCTTGACCGGCATCTACACATCTCAGCAATCCCAAATCTGGTGTTCTTTTGTACAACACTCCTCCACTGAGGAAAAATCCATTGGCCAATCATCGAATGGATCTCTTTTGATCTCCGGTGGCCTGCTCCGGGTATATCCCCATCCTGAGGTATTCCTTGACATCATAGAACCATGACTCACCGTCCATTTCTTCCTCTATCATGTTACAATAAGCGTGCTGATCACGAACCTGAATATGCAACGGGTCTACAGGCATTTTGTATGGGTGGTGCAACATCGATGCTAAGGTGGCCAAAGCATCGGCAACCTCATTATGAACTCTTGAGATGTGTCTGAACTCCACTGATCGAAATCGCTTGCTCAGATCATGCAAACATTGTCGATATGGTATAAGCTTCAAATCCCATGTTTCCCATTCACCTTGAATCTGATGCACCAGGAGGTCCGAGTCTCCCAAGACCAAGACGTCCTGGACATCTATGCTCGCGGCTAATCGTAACCCCAAAATGCATGCCTCATACTCATCCATGTTGTTGGTACAATAGAAATGTAGCTGAGCCATAACAGGATAATGATGTCCTGTTTCAGAGATAAGTATCGCTCCTATTCCAACTCCCTTTACATTTGCAGCTCCGTCAAAGAAAAGCTTCCACCCTGGTTCATCGGTCAATTCCAACTCATTTATACGCATCACTTCTTTATCAGGAAAATACGTCCTCAAGGGCTCGTATTCCTCATCAACAGGATTCTCAGCTAAGTGATCGGCCAATACTTGGGCTTTTATGGCCGTCCTCATCACATAGACGATGTCGAACTCCGTGAGTAATATTTGCCATTTCGCCAACCTCCCTGTGGGCATAGGCTTCTGGAAAATATACTTCAATGGATCCAGGCGTGAAATGAGGTAAGTAGTATATGATGATAGATAATGCTTCAGTTTCTGTTCCACCCAAATTAAGGCGAAACATGTCTTCTCAAGTTGAGTGTACTTGACCTCATATACTATAAACTTTTTGCTGAGATAATAGATGGCTTGCTCCTTCCTTCCTGTAATGTCGTGTTGCCCCAGTACACAACCAAACGAATTCTCCAGGACCATTAGATAGAGAATCAACGGTCTTCTCGGTTCAGGTGGAACCAACACAGGTGGATTTGATAAATACCCTTTGATCTGGTCAAACGCCTCTTGACATTCCTCGGTCCATTTTACCGCAGCATCTTTCTTAAGTAGTCGAAAAATGGGTTCACAAGTCATTGTGAGTTGGGCGATGAACCTGCTGATATAATTCAACCTTCCCAACAGACTCATTACTTCTGTTTTGTTCTTCGGTGGTGGAAATTCTTGGATGGATTTGATTTTTGACGGGTCTAACTCAATGCCTTGCCGACTGACAATGAATCCCAACAGTTTTCCAGATGGAACACCAAATGCACATTTGGCCGGGTTGAGCTTAATATCGAACCTTCGAAGTCTTTGGAAGAACTTCCTTAGGTCTGCTACGTGGTCTGCCTGATGCTTGGATTTTATGATAACATCATCCACGTAAACATCAATCTCTTTGTGTATCATGTCATGAAACACAGTAGTCATTGCTCTCATGTACGTTGCCCTAGCATTCTTCAAGCCAAACGGCATTACTCGGTAGCAATAAGTCCCCCACGGTGTAATGAAAGCCGTCTTTTCTGTATCTTCTTCATCCATCAGGATCTGATGATATCCAACATAGCAATCCACAAAAGACCCGATCTCACATCCGGCATAATTATCGATCAAAATATGGATGTTGGGTAATGGAAAGTTATCCTTTAGGCTAGCCCTGTTCAGATTGTGGTAATCGACACATACCCGGATCTTCCCATCTTTCTTTGGCACTGGCACCACATTGGCCAACCAATCAGGATAACGAGTGACCCGAATAACCTTTGTCTGCAGCTGCTTGGTTACTTCTTCTTTAATCTTCACACTCATGTATGTTTTGAACTTCCTCAATTTCTTCTTGACGGGAGGCCATGCCGGGTCAGTGGGCAATTTGTGAACCACTAGATCAGTGCTTAAACCCGCCATGTCATCATACGACCATGCAAAAACGTCTTTGAATTCAATAAGTGCTTTGATTAGCTCTTCCCTTATGTTTGGCTCAATGTGGATGCTTATCTTAGTTTCCCTGATGTCGTTCGCATCCCCTAGATTGACGGCTTCAGTGTCATTCAAATTGGGCTTGGGTTTTCTCTTCGAACTGGTTTAATTATCTATTTATCTCTTCAAAGGCTTCATCCTCATCGTATTCCGATTCATCATCATAATCGACCTCTTATACAATTAGTTCGGAATCAGATTGATTTTTTAGACTAGTTTGAAGATCCGTTGTGCATGCCATGTCATTAGAACCACTATAAAGAGAACTGTTCAGAAAGAGAAAAGAAGAAAACAAAATTAAACAAAATAAGAGGAGAAAACTTTCACTTTATTAACATGCGGAATAACAGAGCTTTACACTTTTGCCGAATACAAAAATAAAACAAAAACTGGATTACAACCCTGGAATAATCCAAAAAACAAGAAAGAAAAATCAGAGCCCACTACCAAGACTCCCTCCGGATAGAAAGGGGAGTAGCCGTCCAATTGTTGATATTTGCCCTAGGCCCCACAAACTGTATATCTGCCCTACTGGACCCTTCTCCAGCTTCTATCACGTTGACGTCGGCGAACAGCCATTCAAAACCCTTATTCAAATCTCCATCTGACCCAATCAGTGGTCCGAGAACCTTCGGGACCGACAACCTTCTGCTACCTGCTCTGACAAAGGATCTGGAGAGCCGCGGAACCGGCTTGGGAAGAACCCAAACTCTCTTCTTCAACTTTCGAGCCCGTCTTACATCTGCTGTTGTAGGCTTGAATCCCAGCCCAAAAGTATCCAGATTTTTGGGCAAAGAAACTGGCTGGACAATACCCTGCAGATCAACCCCCAAACCTTTTCCTAGTACAAACCCGCTGTTTAACATTTCCGAGGCTATCATGAAGGTCGCAGCTGCAATTCTGGGAAGTGGAAGGTCTTCGCCCTCAGAAATTTTATCCATTGAGACCACATCAAAAACCTGGTAAACCCATGGACCTTTGTCGTCATCAGTTTCTATGAATGGCACAATGGCATTTCCCACAGTGCCCGTACCGTCAACCCCGTGCACCACTATGTCTTGCCTGTCCCACTCAAATTTCACCATCTGGTGTAATGTAGAAGGCACTGCTTTGGCGGCATAGATCCAGGGTCGGCCCAACAGAAGATTGTATGATACTGCCACGTCTATCACTTGGAATTCCATGGTGAATTCCACTGGACCAATGGTCAATTCCAGTATGATATCACCCACCGTGTCAGTACCACCCCCATCAAAACCTCGGACGCAGACGTTGTTCCTGTGAATCTGATCATTATCAAACTTCAGCTTATTCAGAGTAGACAAAGGACAGATGTTGGCGCTCAACCCATTATCAATCAATGCCCGAGTGACCACCGATTCTTCACATTTCACGGTCAAGTAGAGGGCTTTGTTGTGCTCTGTACCCTCTACTAGCAATTCATCATCAAAAAATGTCACTCGGTTTACCTCGAAGATTTTGTGCACTATCCTCTCCAAGTGGTTTACAAAGATTTTATCCGGAACATGGGCCTCGTTTAGGATTTTCATTAGTGCCTGGCAATGGTCGCTGGAATGGATCAACAATGACAGCAACGAAATCTGTGTCGGGGTCTTTCTCAACTGCTCCACAATGGAGTAATCTTTTGCCTTCATTTTCTTTAAAAACTCCTCCGCCTCTTCCTTTGTCACGGGTTTCTTTATCACCACTGGGTTGGACCTTCTTAACTCTACGGGAGCAAAATACCTTCCCGAAGGAGTTAAACCCTGGGCCTCACATATTTCTTCACAACCTCCTTCCCCTTATACATTACCATCGCTTGACTGTAGCTCTATGGCACGGCTTTCTCGCTGATTATTGGAAACTGCATTACTGGCCTGATAACAACTGGCCCTATGCATGCTGGCTTGCCTGGTACCCCTTGCACCGTTACTTTGAATGGCTCTGGATTCTTTGCAACAACAGACAAACTCTTTCCCATCACCACCACTGGCTTGACGTCTACCTCTCCCAACTGTACCACCTCTTTTCCACTGGTCGAATTTTCTTTTATACTGGCACGGATCATCATCACGATTTGTGAGGGTTTCTTTAGCTTGCCTCCTTCGTGCACTAGCTCGATCATGTGAGCTTCATGGTGTGCTGGCAACGGGTTTTGATTGATGTTGGGTGCCACTGGTGTCTGAACCTCGATCCTATTGGTGTCAATAAGATCCTGCACTGCATGTTTCAACTTCCAGCACTTCTCGGTATCATGTCCGGGAGCCCCCGAACAATATTCACAGCTTACCGAGTGGTCCATATTTTTGGGAAGGGGATTTGGTAATCTGGGCTCAACAGGATTTAACAAGCCTAACTGCCTTAATTTGTGGAACAAAGTAGTATAGGTTCCTCCCAACTCAGTGAATGTTCTCTGCCTCTGCACCCTTTCATTTCTGAAAGCCTGATTCCTGCGGAGACCTAGCCCTGAAGGGTTCCTGTAGGCCTTGGTGGTGGATATGTGTTTTGTGGAGGTGGATATGTATTCTGTGGAGGTGGGTAGGTATTTTGGGGAGCCGGGGCGCGCCATTGCGGGCGAGCCGGAGGCTGGGTATATGTCTGGGCCTGATGGACGGAGAAATGTGGCTCTTGTGGTGGGTAGTAGGGCTGTGGAAAGTAATTTGGAATGTGTGGGTAATTTGGGTGATGGGGTCTGGATTGGTAGCAAGGGGAAGGACCTCTCGATCTG
Organism: Nicotiana glauca; assembly: GCA_026770625.1. NCBI lineage: Eukaryota > Viridiplantae > Streptophyta > Magnoliopsida > Solanales > Solanaceae > Nicotiana > Nicotiana glauca. The sequence continues at coordinate 21,755 of MU684694.1, forward strand.
GAACAATTACCTGCCTCTACTGTTGCGACCTCTTCTCTTTTCTTCTTCCCGAACGCACCTCCCGTGCCGCTCTGGATGGCCTGGGTTGTTGCATTAATCGCCGAATAGCTCAGGATTTTGTTGGACTTAAGTAGTCCACCATTTCCCCCTCCCTCATCGGAGGATCAACTCTTGCTGCCTATTCTCTCCACCGGAACCCAAATTCCCGAAAGCTTTCCCCGGGCTTCTTCTCAAGTTTCAGCAATGTGAGACGGTCAGGGACGATCTCAAGGTTGTACTAGAAGTGACCTGCAAATGCTTGTGCTAGATCGTCCCAGGTGTACCACCTGCTAGGATCCTGTCTTGTGTACCATTCCAGTGCAGACCCACTGAGACTTTGACCAAAGTAAGCTATCAGCAACTCATCTTTACCACCCGCTCCTCTCATCTTGCTGCAAAAACCTCGCAGATGTGCCATTGGATCACCGTGCCCCTCGTATAGATCAAACTTTGGCATCTTGAACCCTTCCGGCAATTGAATGTTAGGGAAAGGGCACAGATCCTTGTAGGCCACGCTGACCTGGCTGCCTAACCCATGCATATTCCTAAAGGACTGCTCCAGGCTTTTAAATTTTCGAAGCACTTCGTCCTGCCTTGGGCTCTTAGCCGGCTTTTCAATCTCTGTCGGGACCTCAAAGTGGGGATTATAGGCATGTGGCTCGAGTGCTTTGAATGTAGGTTCAGGGGGATAATATTGGTTATCGTGTGCCTGAAACAATGGCTCACTAGATGATCTTTGTAGCGTGGCTGGTGGGGGTCCCATGAAAACAGGAACATTTGGTGGATGAGGGTTCTGATAGGGCGGTGGAGCTTGGGGATCATATGCATTTCTTCCCTGATAGTACTGGTGACTTGGGAAGCTTGTCGAAGGGCCGTGGGGAGGGTATTCCGGCATGTGCCCTGGTGGGAGAGCAGGAGTAACGGGAGGATTGGGCACCTTTTGTACCTTAGCCAAGGCTAACTGCATTTCGTTCATCTCCAGTCTCATTTTATCCATTGCCTCCTTCAGCATCTGATTTTCCGTCTTCTCCTCCTCAACACTATTTTTTGAGTTAGTCATGCTTTTCGGTATGGGCTCTTTAGATCTTGTTTGATAATGGTATGGTGCCAGTACGTTCTAACAAACTAACTTGTTGAAATTGGAGAAACGACAAACTTGTCAGCGTTAGAGTTTTAACATATATTGCAATTGCACGTTAGGGGATGCAATGTTCTTAGGCAGTTTAACCATTTCTAACATGCCTTTGGTCTGACTGCATGCATCATCCCGGCTTATTTTATTTGTGCCTCTTTCAAGTGTTTCTGAAACCCTCTATTATTTCTTTTTTCTCTCTTTTTCTTCTTTTCCTTTTTTTCTTTTATTCTCTTACTCTTTTCTCTTTTTCTTATTTAGTGGTGGTCGAATCTTATGGGGATTGCCTACGTATCATGTCCCCGCATGAATCAGACTGTGCGTAGTTCTGCCCACAAGTGAAAAATAAAGACACCAATTTTTGGGATTTTCATTTCATTACCGAAACATTCTATTAAAAACTACCTATCATGATCCGGTGGACATAACCCATGACTGAAGCAAAGAGGGTAGTACGTGGCGTTTCCTCACATGCTAGGCACCTCATGGTGATGTAGTGCCCGATCTCTTCGATTCTACCCCTGATTCTATCCCTTTCCATAAGCAGTTTCTCTATTCGTCGGTTCCTTGCTCCCAGCACTTGAGCGTTATTAGCGAGTTGGTCCTGGAACTTATCCATCTGTTTTTCCATTCGTGCCATCAAGTCATAGCAGCATTTCCTATCTGTTCTGGCATCTCGGGCTAGTTTAAGGACCCGCTCTTTGAGAGTGGAATTTATTTCTCTCAATATAGTAATGGTCCCTTCATAATCCCTCCTCACTTGCGGTAGGTATTTTGTTCGCGCTACTGTACCTTTTTCCCATCTGGCTTGAATTCTTGCAATGATAGCTTCTGCCCTTTTCAAACCCTCTCGGCTTTCAATGACCTGGTTCTCAACCCAGCTATCATCCTTTTGTCGGACTGACTTCTCTGTTGGTTGTTGACATCTATTCTGACTCGTCGGATTTGGGCTTTCAGGGCCTTATTTTCTCGGGTCAATCTGCTTTTTTCTCCTGTATCAGCATCAACTTGCAAGCTATTTTCATATTTCAGACCCTCAATTTGCTGTTTCAGCTTGCCGATTTCAACCCGATAGCCTTCTTCTTTTGCCAGCAAACCCCATTGCGCTTGTGATGATTCTGCGAAGTCTTGGACGTGGGGTCTTTTAGCTGGCCTCTGGTGCTCAAGTTTTCTCCTGTACCATGCGAGGTATTCTGGCGACACTTTGCCTTTGGCCCGATCCCGCACACAAGTATTTACTTTCAAGGTCTGACTTTCATTCTAGATTTTGCGAACTACCACTTTGGGGAACTGCCCACTAGGCCCAATTTCGACCACCTGGCCGCTGAGATCTTCTTCCTTTGGGATTATTTGGCACCGCCCCAACTGCCTCAAGACTCGGCATGGCACATATGGTTGAATGCTTTTGAGACCCATCAGCAGTAAATGATATTTGGCGGCTGACATGTGTATGATCTCATCTACGGGTAACCACCCAAATGCCCATTCTATCTGGCTTGCGGTGACGGTGTCACACCTCTTTTTTAGGGCTTTACTACATCCCGTGTAGGGTATAATAAAAAGAGTTTTTTCAATTAAAGGACGGTCGGAATGGGATTAGTTATTTAAGTTTTCAGAGTCGCCACTTGAGAATATAATGGTGTCTCAAGTCACCGAATTAATCCCGAACCGAGGAAAGTTTGACTCTGTTATAGTCTGTGAACTAGAAATTCGGATAAGGAATTCTGTTAATCCGAGAGAAGGTGTAAGGCACTCCCAAATTCCGTGGTTCTAGCACGGTCGCTCAACTGTTGTATTTGATTTTATCTGATTTTATTACATACTAACTTATGTGCTTTTATTTATAAACTTCTTTTATTATTATTTATTTGAAAAGACTTGCGACATCGTGAAAGCACGTTTCCGACCGCGTTGCCATCAAGGCACCCGTTTTCGTTAACACACTTCGACTTTGTCGAGATTTGGATTTGGGTCGCAATCAATGCACACCCGAGTTTAAGGAAGTAATTAAATCACGCTTAACGGTTCTAGCAAGATAATGTTTGGGAAAGGCCGTTGAAATTTGCTAAAACAGCCTCTCCAAATTCTAAATATTTTTTATAATCAATTATCAAGGGCCCCGCAATTATTCTTGGTCCACCGAGACTCATCTCTATATTTTAAGCCGTTTTTAATTATTATTTATTTATTTAAAAATTACGACGTCATGAAAAGGCATTTTTTAACCACGTCACCACCAGTGTACACGTGATTATAAACACATTTTGATTTTGCCGAGATTTGGATTTGGGTTGCAATCAATGCACGCCCCAATTTAAGGAAGTAATTTTAATTAAAATCGCGCCTA
>MU684697.1:20496-40555 GCA_026770625.1 Nicotiana glauca
GTTAAGCGCTTTCTGTGAAATTTGGTCGAACTCGGACGTCGTTTGACGTATTTCGGACCTAAATATCTAAAGTTGGAAGTTTATGAACTTGAAATGAAAAATGATGATCTTGAGGCTTGATTCTTTGATTTTGATGTTATTTTAGTGATTTGATTGCTCGAGTAAGTCCGTGGGATGTTGCTGAGTTAGTGTGTGTGTTTGGTTGGGAGCCTCGGAAGCTCGGGTGTGTTTTCGGAAGTGTTCGGGGTGGTGTTGGACTTAAGAGGTTAGCAGATTTTCTGCAATTTTCACACAGGGATTTTCTTCACCCCATCGCGTTCGCGTCTTGACCCTCGTGAACGCCTTAACCAAATTCAAACCCCAGCAAATTCTCTTCATCGCGTTTGCGGACAGTACCCCGCGTTCGCGTAGCATTGTGTCCCTCTTCGATGCGTTCGCATGCCTTCCTTCGCGAACGCGTAGACCAAAACTGAACCCCCCACCAATTTTCCTTCTTCGCATTTGCATCACACCCTCGCGAATGCGATGCACCCCAGGTCCCCCTTCTTCGCGAACGCGATCTCTGTGTCGCGAACGCGTAGCACAAAAACGCCCAGTGATTTTTAAAAGCTAAAAACAGAACCCATTTCGGGATTTTCCCATTACTTCACACGAGCTCCTTCCTTGAGCACTCCATAGGCGATTTTCAAGCTTCTCCTTATCCATAGCTCTTTGGGTAAGTGATCTTAACTTCAATCCCTCATACTCTACCTAGTTTGTCCGTGAGTAGTGAGACCTATGCAACCTAGAGCTCTGATACCAACTTGTCACGACCCCGATTGCCCACCATCGGGTGTCGTGATGGCGCCTACTAATAGATCTAGGCCAGCCAAACTTTAGTCATTCTCTAACCAATCTCAACAATATAAAATACTGATAATAATTAAATAAGTGCGGAAGACTTTAAGTCTAATAAAATGAAATCAAAATGTGAAAATTTAAAACACATCTCTACCCAAAATATGGTGTCACTAGCTCACGGACTACTAAAGAGTACTGCAAACAAGTCTGAATGAAAAGAAAATACATATGTGTCTCGGTACAATGAAACAAACGGAAATAAAGGAAGGGACTTTGGCCTGCGAACACCAGCTAGGCTACCTCGTGAGTCCCTGGACTGAAGACAGCTCCCGGGTAAAGTCCTACTGCTGCTGTCCAAAAGCTGCTCTTGGATCTGTGCAAAAAAAATGCACAGAGTGTAGTATCAGCACAACCGACCCCATGTGCTGGTAAGTGCCTGGCCTAACCCCGGCGAAGTAGTGACGAGGCTAGACAGGACTACCAAATCAACCTGTACAGTTCTCTATATATATACAATAAAAGAAAAAGAAGTACCGAAAATAAACAGTTAAAAGGGAGGGAAATATGCTATGGGGGAGTACAATCCGAATATCAAAGTCATCAACGTAATTAAAAAAAACAGGTCATAATAATAACTACCAAAGAATAAGAAATTCAACAGTTGCACGGCATCAACCTTCGTGCTTTTACTCTCATCCTTATCCAAAGTAATCGAATAAAATGCATGGCATTACCCTTCGTGCTTTCCCTCACATAACTCTCATTTCATGGCACGGAATGACCCTTCGTGCAAATATAGTCAAATCAGAGCACGGAATGTCCCTTCGTGCATAAATAGTCAAAACATAGCACAGAATGACCCTTCGTGCAAATATAATAAAAAATGGCACGGAATGACCCTTCGTGCATTATCACTCTTCCTCACCCAAACAGCAATCACAACCAAACGGGCGGGAGAAATAAACAATAATAAGAAATGTCCCGGCAAGGGAAAACACAAGTAAACAACTAAATCCCGGCAAGGGAACAATAACAACAACTGTCACATCCCGGCAAGGGAGATATTCAATATACTCAAACCATCCCGGCAAGGGATTAATCACAACTCTTTCCAATACTTTCATCTCCTACTCAATAGTATTTTTATCGTTCGAGCCTATGCTCTAAAGTATTAACATTTCATAATTTATACTAAAACTCTTCACATTATGTAGAAATCATTAATTATCTTGGAAGAGTTCCAAAATATACCAAAACAAGTATAAACAAAGACCCACGGTCATGCTAGACTCCATTGTATAGACACTCGTCACCACGCCTATACACCGCACTCGCTCATTTAGCAATTAGCAATTTATAATACTCTAATCCTATTCCCTCAAGCCAAAGTTAGATCAAACACTTACCTCGGTCCGAAAATAGCAATCAAGTCTCTAACACCGCCTTTCCTCTAGGATCCAACTCCGAAACAATGATATCTAGGTAATAATTAATTCAATAATATCAATTGAGGCTCAACAACACAATCCCATAGCCTAGAAGTGAATTTCCTATCATTCTTACAAAAATACCAAAATCCGACACCGGGCCCACATGGTCCAAACTCGAGGCTTGGACCAAAATTCAATCACCCATAACCTCACGAGTTCAAATATGCAATTTGTTTCAAGATTCGACCCCAAATTGAGGTTGAATCACCCAAAATTTCCAAAGCCCTAGTTCTACCCAAAACCCTCATTTTCTACCTTGAATTCATGATTTAGGGTTAATAGATTGGTGTTTAGATAAAGAAATTATGAGGGATTGAAGTTAAGATCACTTACCCAAAGAGCTATGGAGAAGGAGAAGCTTGAAAATCGCCTATGGAGGGCTCAAGGAAGGAGCTCGTGTGAAGTAATGGGAAAATCCCGAAATGGGTTCTGTTTTTAGCTTTTAAAAATCACTGGGCGTTTTTGTGCTACGCGTTCGCGACACAGAGGTCGCATTCTTGAAGAAGGGGGACCTGGGGTGCATCGCGTTCGCGAGGGTGTGATGCGAACGTGAAGAAGGAAAATTTGGGGGGGTGGGGGTCCAAGTTTGGTCTACGCGTTCGCGAAGGAAGGCATGTGAACGCGTCGAAAAGGGACACGACGCTAGGCGAACGAGGGGTACTGTCCACGAACGCGATGAAGAGAATTTGCCGGGGTCTGAATTTGGCTTATGCGTTCGCGAGGGTCAAGACGTGAACGCGAAGGGGAAAAACACAGAACTACGCGAACGCGATGAAGAAAATCCCTGTGTGAAAATTGCAGAAAATCTGCTAACATCTTAAGTCCAAAACCACCCCGAACACCTCCGAAAACACACCCGAGCCCTCGAGGCTCCCAACCAAACACGCACACTAACTTAACAACATGTCACAGACTTACTCGAGCAATCAAATCGCTAAAATAACATCAAAATCAAAGAATCAAGCCTCAAGATCACCATTTTTCATTTCAAGTTCATAAACTTCCAACTTTAGATATTTAGATCCGAAATACGTCAAACGACGTCCGATTTTGACCAAATTTCACAGAAAGCACTTAACGCATATTTAAGACCTGTACCGGGTGTCGGAACCAAAATACAAGCCCGATACCTATATTTTCTAACTCATTTTCATTTCCATTTTTCCTTAATATTTTCAGAAAATAATTTAACAGAAAAATTCTTTTACTCGGGTTCTAGATCTCGGATTTCGACTCCGGGCACATGCCCGAGTCCCATATTTTTCTACGGACCTCCTGGGACCGTCACATCACCGGTCCGGGTCTGTTTACCCAAAATGTTGACCAAAGTCAACTATATCAATATTAATATCAAAATTCTTCAAATATTTCACATAATTCACATATTTTAACATAAAATCTTTCTGGCTTCGCGCCCGGACTGGGCACGCAAATTGAGGTAACCAAAAGCGAGGTTAAGCACGAAAAAAGGGAGAAATATGGTGATGACCCTTTGGGTCGTCACATTCTCCACCACTAAAACAACCATTCATCCTCGAGCGGACAAAAGAAAGAAGTACCTAAGTCAGGAAATAGATGAGGGTAACGGCTTCGCATATCAAACTCGGACTCCTGTGGCCGATGCCTCAGGAGGCTGACCTCTAACATAGGAATCCCTACCTCCAGATGAGGACTGAATCTACCAGAATGATGGGGCCTCTTGTCCAACATCTGACCACCTCCTCGTAAGAGGGCCATCTCAACTCTACGGGCCGCATTGGCCGCCTCCTGAAAGGAAATATCGCGGCCAACTCCCATGGCCATATGGAGACGGATCAGCTGAATCAATCCATCAATGAACCTTTGGACCCTCTCTCGCTCCTAGGAGTATCACAACCGCATGGCATGCCAAGTCAACAAATCTAGTCTCATACTATACAATTGTCATGGAGCCTTGCTGGAGGCGCTCAAACTGCCTACGAAGTGCCTTCCTTTATTTCCATTTGTTTCATTGTACCGAGACAGGCATATGTATTTTCTTTTCATTCAGATTTGTTTGCAGTACTATTTAGCAGTCCGTGAGCTAGTGACACCAGATTCTGGGTAGAGATGTGTTTTAAATTTCCGCATTTTGATTTCATTTTATTAGACTTAAAGTCTTCCGCACTTATTTAATTGTTATCAGTATTTTATATTGTTGAGATCGGTTAGAGAATGACTAAAGTTTGGTTGGCCTATCTCCGTTAGTAGGCGCCATCACGACGCCCGATGGTGGGAAATCCGGGTCATGACACGAACCAAAATCCACTAAGGGTAGTGATGGTGTTGAACAACGTTGTCAGGAAAGCCAACCATATAGACTTAATTAAATTATCATTTAAATAATGGTGAAAACTCTAATTTTTCTTCAATTTTTACTAGTCAAAGATGCTCAGTTCAAATAAATATACTTGTCAAGAAGTTAATACAAAATACCCCATATCTATCCCAGAACCCAGTGTCACTAGTGCATGAGCTATGTATAGGAAGAAATACAATACAACAACCGTCCGGAATACAAATTGGACAGAAAATAAATACAATAATCTGGAAGAGACTCTGCTGGCCGCGGATCATTTTGGGAAGTGCAGCTCACCTAAGTCTCTGTATCAGCCATGCTACTAAACCGACTAGGCCACTAGAGATGCATGTGTCTGTGCAACAAAAATGCACAAAAGTATAGTATGAATACGAAAACAACATGTACCCAATAAGTATCCCATCTAAGCTCGAATAAGTAGAGACGAGAGGACGACTTTGACACTTACTAGTGGTCCAATAATGTTATCTCAATAATAAAGTAAATCGAGGATTTTTATAAACATGATAATAACTCAATGTAATGAAGCAAGTAAGCAATTATTTCTTTTATAGGAAATTTCCAAATCCTTTTCATCAATTATACATATATTCTCAAGCCGGGAAGAGACAATAATAACTTCAATAAGTTTCAAGGCAAGCAATACAATAATGCGCAAATCATACCGAGGTCTACGGCCCGATCCAACAGAAATAAAAAATGTGCACAGCCGAGGGTCGAATGGCGCAAACCATAGATGCATCTATTATCCCGCTCGTGAATCATACATGCGATGCGGTCAAATTTAAATAAACAATCATCCTGCTCGTGAATCATACATGCGACGCAAGTACACATAGAAATACATGCTCAAACAGCCAATTAAGAATTTATCGGGGAACATTTATCCGAATAAAAGTCAATTCTCTTTTAACGATTTAAGAAAATGAAGTTTAATCCTTTTTTAAATTCATTTACCAATTCGATAGGATTTAAGCAATTCAACTGTCAATAAGATTAAAGATATTCCATGTATAGCATGCTTTTGGGTCCTAGACTACCCGGACTTACACATATTAGTAGCTACGCACGGACTCTCGTCACCTCGTGCGTACGTAGCCCCCATAAATAGGAGCACATAACCAATTATTTCTCCTATAGGGACAATTCCCTCTTAGAAGGTTAGAAAGGAGACTCATCTCGCTCCGAAGATCCATAACCGACATTCCACGCCTTTCCAAAGACTCGAATCGGTGCTAAATGCTCCAAAGCTAGCCAAAAATTATGCAAATCCATTAATACATGTTCAATTACTCAATACAATCCAATTCATAATAATTCCTAACCCCGATCAAAAATTTAACAAAAATGCCCTCGGGCCCATGTGCCCGGATTCTAAAGTTTTTCGAAGAATAAGCTTACCCACAACCTCATGAACTCAAATGTATAATTTAATCTCAATTTTATACCCAAAATCATGGTCAAATTCCAAGAATATCAATTTTCTAGGTTTTCCCTCAAACCCCAAGTTCCTACCAATTTTCATGCTCAAGCCTGAAACAAAGCCGTGTATTTAATGCAAGATAGGTGAGGATAGCTTACCTTGTCGTTGATGATGAAAACACCCTCTTGAAACCCTCCAAGAATCACCCAAGCCAAGAGAAAAATAAAAGAAAAATGGCCAAATTTTGATTTTTAAAACACTCACTGCCTCCAGCCCTCTCCGTAACTGCAGTCACTTGACCGCTTCTGAGGTTCAGCAAGTGTTGTTCCAATACCGCTTCAACCGCATCTGCGATCACGTAGATGCAGGAATTACTTCGCACCTGTGGCCTCTGAATCCTTCACTTCTAACCTTTTCTAAGGTTCCCTTCCTCGCTAATGCGGGGCCGCATCTGCGGTAAACCCTCCGCAGAAGCGGTTACACCAGCATCCAGACCCCTTCAGCTCATCCTTCAAGTTCCAATTCGATCTGTTAATCACCCGGAATCTACCCGAGGACCCCCGGACCCGAACCAATCATGCCAACCAGTCCCAAAACACATTACGGACTTGCTCAATGCCTCAAATCATATCAAACAGTGCTAAAACCACGAATATCGCACTCCGATTCAAGCTTAATAAACTTTAAAATTTCAAACTTCTAATTTCGATGTTTAAACCTATCAAATCATGTCCGATTGACCTCAAATTTTGAACACAAGTCATGTTCGGGATTACGGACCTACTCTAACTTTCAAAATCAGATTCCGACCCCGATATCAAAAAGTCTACTTTCGGCCAAACTTCTAAAAAACCTTCAAACTTCTATGTTTAGAAAAATGACTCCAAAATGACCCATGGACCTTTGAATTCACTTCCGATCGCACTTCCAACACCAGAATCACCATACAGAACTACTCCCAGAATCAAAATCCCAAACGGACATCGATAACACTAAAATGCACTTCAACCCAAACTTATGAGATTTTTTCCAAAATGCTAACTTCCACAATAGGCGCTGAAACGCTTAGGGGTGATTAAAAATCCGATCCGGGCATACGCCCAAGTCTAAAATCATCATAAAAACCTGCTGAAACCTTCAAATCCCGATTTCGATGTAGTTTACTCAAAAATCCAATCCTAGTTAATTCATTCAACTTAAATCTTTTGAAATAAGAATTCTATTTTCAAATCAACTCTAAACTCCCTGAAATTCAATTTCAACCATGCGTACAAATCATAATACCTTAAATAAAGCTGATCATGGCCTCAAACTGTTGAATGGTGCGCTAGAGCTCAAAATGATCGGTTGGGTCGTTACATTAAAAATGCTCTTTTAATTTTTGTTTCACATTTTAGTTGGTGAATTCAGTTGTTTTCTATGTTAGTTTGTACAAATCAAATTAATTTCAATCTAGTTTGTTTGAATACTTAGTTCGGTTACCTTTTGAGTTTTGTTTCTGTTGTATTAATTCATAGTTTGCTTAGTTTGGAAGTATGAGTATGTTAGCTTGAATTTCAGTCATGATAAAAGTCTAATACTTGAGTATAGGATACTTGTTTGGCTGTCTTTTACTGTTCAAAAGCTGATGGAGTACAATACTTCAAAATTTTGTTCATAGTTGATAAAAATGACTGTCTTTGGACAGATTGTTTGACCAAAAAATTATCCTTTGAATAGTATCGGACATATTTTTGGTGAAAAATCTATCCTCAGGATAGATTTTCAATAATGAAGGCCTTGATTCTTCTCCTATAAAAGAACACAATCTATCACACTTAGCCATCATCTTTTACACTCAAAAAGGCACAAAACTTGAGGAAAAAAATTTGCAGTTGAACAAATTGTAGTAGGCTGAAACTAAGAGAAAAATCTTCCAAAATAAAAGTAGTAAACTTAGTTTCTGGGATTTAGTTTCTTCGAAATTGACTAAAGTTTCAAGGTTTGATTTTTTGGTTCATTTCGGGTGTCTTTTGCTGGTGTTTTGTAACGATCCGACCGGTCATTTTGAGAAATTAAGCTTCATTCAGCGGCATAAGGTCTGGAACAGCTTCGGAATATGAGTATCGACTTGTGTGCATGGTGGAATTCGGCTTTCGGATGGTTTAGAGTCAAATTTAGAGAAGAAACCTTGTTTTGGAAGTTAGAACGGTGAAAAGTTGACCGGAATTGGACTTTTGGATAAACGACCCCGGAATGGGTCGTGGATGATCTCAACAACTTCGTATGGTGATTTTTGGATTAGGCACGTGTCCGAATTCAGATTTGGAGGTCCGTAGAGTAAATTGAGGCATTCCAACGAAAGTTGAAGTTGGAAAGCGAAGAAGTTTGACCCACTATTGACTTTTGAGATATCGGGGTTGGAATGTGATTCCGAGAGTTGGAACAGCTCTGTTATGTCATTTTGGACTTGTCTGTAAAATTTGGCGTAATTCCGAGTTGAATTGGTAGGTTTCGGTATGGGTTTCGATATTTGAAGATTTAGAAGTTCATAAACTTGATTTTTGGTTTGATTCATCGTTTCGATGTTGTGTTATATGATTTGGAACTTCGAGCGAGTCCATGTGAGGTTATATGACTTGTGTGTGATTGGTTGAGGTCCCGGCGGCCTCGGGTGTGTTCCGAATGCTCAACGGGCGAATCTTGTAGTTTGAAAGAAAATTTGCAGCAGGCCTTCTAGTGTTTCCGCTTCTGCGGCTTGGGAACCGTAGAAGCGAAGCCGCAAAAGTGGCTTGGTCACCGTAGGAGCAAAAAGAGGGCAAGGCAGCTGGGTCCGCAGAAGCGGTGGAAATCCGCTGAAGCGGAATCGCTTCCGCGAGTGTAAGACCGTAGAAGCGAAATTTGGAAATTGAAGTGAGGAGTCGCAGAAGCGGCTCGTGGTCCGCATGTGCGGGACCGCAGAAGCGGTCCCTTGTCCGCAGAAGCGGAAAGCGCTGTTCTGAAAAGGGGAAAATCCAAGGGTTTATTTCAAAAGTTAGACAAATCAAAATTTATCTAGGGAGAAGGCGATTTTGGGTGGATTTTGAAGAGGAGATCATTGGGTAATGTTTCTTTAACCTCATTTAGTTGTTTTCTATCAATATCTAGTTAACTCCACCATTAGAATTCGAATTCAAGGTCAAAATTGTGGAAAATTAGATGAAACTTCTTAGACTTAATTATTGTGTTTTGAGTGGGAATTTGACCTCCGATTTGGGAGATTCTTATATGGTTAGACTCGTGAGAGTACGAGGTTTCTGAAAATGTGAAAATTCTTCGATTCTGAGCCATTGCCCTGAGGGGCATTTTGGTCATTTTACCTAATTTCACGCTTTAGCTTTGAACTAAATAATAGAATTAGTTGCTTGAGATGTTAATTACAATGTGTGATTTAATTGAATAGATTTGAGCCATTTGGAGTCGAGAACTCGTGGCAAGAACGTGGTTGCTAGTTGATTTTAGCCGGTTTGAGGTAAGTATCTTACCTAACCTTGTATGGGGGACTTCCCCTTAGGATTTGAGTCTTTTATGTTAGTTGTATTCCTTGCACGCGAGGTGACGAGTGTGTGCTTGGATTTATTAGTGGTAAATTGATCCTTTTAGGCTCCTAGACCCTTATCATCGCTGAGTATGGAGTTGTTCCCGATATAATTTAGTTCCCCTCTATTAGTTTCACCACTACATGTCTTACCTGGAAAGAAGTTAGATATCCTAGGTTTAGTTGATATCTCCTTAATTATAATTATTTGATTCATGTTAACTCCCTTATTGTCTAGACAATTCTTGATTGTAATTTCCTCTGTGATGTCGTGCAAAGATGTTACATGTCCAATTATTGTGGTCAACGGTGTAGCTATCAGACACTTATTATGTCTTGTTATTTGTTAAGGTTATCGTGCTTCTTGGTTTTCTGTGACCCTTCTTATGTATTTTTAGTTCCCTTACCGGGACGTTATTGTTTTCTATTGTTTGTTCTTTTGCCGGGTCGTTATTATTTCTATTATTGATTCCCTTGCCGGGACGTTATCGTTTCTATTGTGGATTCCCTTGTTGGGATGTTATTGTTTCTATTGTGGATTCCCTTGCCGGGACGTTATTGCCTTCTATTGTTGACTCCCTTGCCGGGATGTTGTTGTTCTATTATTTGGGTGAGAAAGAGTGATAAGGCATGAAGGGTGATGCCGTGCACATGTACATTTATATTGATTGGGCTGTAATGCGGGATACCAAGAGATCCCTAGCACATATATTGAGGATGCCAAGAGATCCCCAGCACTTATATTAAGGATACCAAGAGATCCTCGGGATACCAAGAGATCCCCAGCACTTATATTGAGGATACCAAGAGATCCTCGGGATACCAAGAGATCCCCAGCACATATATTGAGGATACCAAGAGATCATCGGGATACCAAGAGATCCCTAGCGCACATATTTATGTTTTGGGACTACAGGACGATATCCTAGGAGATCCCGTTTTAAACTCATTTTGTTCTGAGCTGATGTTTTTTTGTTGATTCTATCCGTGTGCAAACATTTCGGGTGCTTGCCGTTCTATCTCTTATACTTACTAGCTGGTGGAGTTCTTGTTAAACACACTTGAACAAGCATACACGTAGTTGGACTCTTCCCATTAGAGGTGAATACCTTCCGATTTTGCTAAGGGTGGAGATACGCCCTCGTTATACATTATATATTTGAGAGTGGCCCTAGTTATCCAGTTAGTTGTCAACATGATCGTGAGATTGATGGGGCATAGGAAGCCAGGTGTTAGATTTTAGATGCTGGGCTTTCGTGAGTTATGATTCGTCCGAGACTTGGTGAAATTGTAGTAAGAGTTGAATAAGACCTTATGTGAACATCATTGGAGGATATGAATTGTTGACTAGCGGTCCTTGCTGTGTCTTGATCTTAGGATTTGGATTTCCCTTTATCGCTATCTGTAGCATTTTTTACTATCCATGCAGACTTTACATATTTATTTATCGTTTCCTTATCTACCATGATTATACTGTTTATTTCACCGGTAGTGCCTTGACTGTTCCTTGTCACGACCCCAGTTCACTCTCCATGAACATGTCGCGATGGCACCTAGTCCTTATGAGTAGGTAAGCCTGACAATGCGGAAGATAAGCCAATTTGCGGAATAAAGTAATTAAACTGAACTAGTGAAATAAATCAGTATTTAATGTGCCGCAGAATAGCTTTCGATTTTGCTAAGGGCGGAGATACGCCCTCGTTATCCATTATATATGTGAGAGTGGCCCTAGTTATCCCGTTAGTTGTCAGCATGATCATGAGATTGATGGGGCACAGGAAGCCAGGTGTTAGATTTCAGATGCTGGGCTTTCGTGAGTTAGGATTCGTCTGAGACTTGGTAAAATTGTAGTAAGAGTTGAATAAGACCTTGTGTGAACATCATTAGAGGATATGAGTTGTTGACTAGCGGTCCTTGCTGTGTCTTGATCTTAGGATTTGGATTGTGATTCTGCCATTATTTTGTATCATCATTTATTATAGTCGCGTTGTTACTGTTGCCTTTCCCTTTATTGTTATCTGTAGCATTTTTGACTATCCATGCCGACTTTACATATTTATATATCGTTTCCTTATCTATGATTATACTGTTTATTTCACCGGTAGTGCCTTGACTGTTCCTCGTCACTACCCCACCGAGGTTAGTCTTGGTACTTACGGGGCACCGCTGTGGTGTGCTCATGTTACTTTTCCACACACTTTTGTTGTGCAAGTACAGGTACTCCCATTCAATTCTGCCAACCTTGGAAGGATGCGTATCGGTAGAGACTTCGAGGTATATCTGCTACATCCGCAGACCGAGGAGTCCCTTTCCAGCTTTCTGTAATAAGTATAGTTCTTTCAGTAATTCTCCTTTGTATAGACATTCTTGAGTCAGAGTCTCTTATGTATCCCTTAGCTTGTGATTTGTAAGATTCCGGGTTTTGGGAATATTTGTTAGCTTCGAGACTTGTTGCGGTATGTGCCAGGCGGCACCTTAAATACAGATTTATTTCACTAGTTCAGTTTAATTAGTTTCTTCCGCAAATTGGCTTATCTTCCGCATTGTCAGGCTTACCTACTCATAGGGACTAGGTGCCATCGCGACATGTTCATGGAGGGTAAATTGGGGTCGTGACATGTTTCTTCTTGTTTTTGGCTGGGTTTATTTTCCGTTTTTCTACACCTTGCTGTTGCATCTAAAATTCTGTAATCCAGGTAATTCTCTCAACCAATGATGTAATTCTTGACATGATAATGAATGAAATGAGATGATTTGAGTTTTCTTTACTTCTTTGTACCTTAAAGTTTTCTGCTCTCACTAGTCTTGTGCTTAAATGTCAAGCATATAAATGGATGTTGAAAGTTCCATTTCCTTACGCGTTAAGAAAAATAGATTTTGTTTAAGGTCCATTTCATACTATCTTGATTTTTTGTCCGGATTTATTCTTGTGGTAGACTCAAATGTAACACTACATTTAGTTTCTCGTTTACACATTAATCCAAATGGATTAATAAAAATTAGTTTAATGGCTTGGTAAGATTCAAGTCATGTCCTTATTGAATACATTTCTCTGTTTTAGCATTTTAGCTCTAAAATGATGAGTAGTTTGACTCGTTGTCTTGCTTCATTAGCTAAATAATTGACGTAGGAGTTTTGGTCTTCTATGTTCTGATTTTGGAGCTTAAATAATTTTATGCCCAGGTTGACATATTCACTTTAAAATTAATATCTTAGTTATATGATCAAGCCATTTTATATTACTTTGCATTCTACTTTAAGTTAATATCGTAGTTGTATGTTTAGGTCATTTTATTTAATTATCATGATAAATGTTAAGTTTAAGTATGGAAATATATTATGTTGGTTCCATTAAAGCTTAAAAGGGAAAATTGGACCTTGAAAGATAGAAAATAATTCGGCATAAGTTTGTCCATTCTCTACAATAACAAAAAATTAGCCCAATGGCCACTT
The DNA here is from genome assembly GCA_026770625.1 of Nicotiana glauca. Taxonomy (NCBI): domain Eukaryota; kingdom Viridiplantae; phylum Streptophyta; class Magnoliopsida; order Solanales; family Solanaceae; genus Nicotiana; species Nicotiana glauca. The sequence goes on from MU684697.1 coordinate 33,597, forward strand.
AATTTCAAAAGGGGCCAGCAGCCCAAGTGGCTACATGAAATGGGCTTAATACTCCTGACAATCAAAAATGGCCAACGTTTTCAATATAAGTGAGTTGGCCCATCAACTAATTTTTAATATTTTTTTCCCATATATAATATATAATCCAAAAAAGAAATCAATATTTTTATTAACATAATAATTTAATTAATTTAAGCACTAGATAATTAGTAAGTACGATTTGATCTTTTTATTCATGGAGTCGTTTGCGCAGCGTGATGTTTAAATATTTAATAAATTGATTCAATAATCTCAAACCACATTAATTTTTAGTTGATTTTTTAATTTAATTAATTCTTTTGCTAAAATCGCAAATTCGCTTGCGTAGCGCTGTACTTAATATTTTAGTAATTTCTTTAAGTGTAGTAACTTCTTTTTTTCAAAATTAATAATTTACTAATAATTCTTATCATAACTGCTGATTCGCTTGCGTAGCGCCATTATGATTAAAATTAAAAATTTCGTCTCGATCGCGAATTTGCTTCCGTAGTGTGGTTATGACATCTTATTATTTAAAATTTTCTTTAATTTTCCTAATAATCTGGATATAAAAGCGGCAAGTTAAAAATATAAAAAGCATGTAAATTACAGTTTGCCCATAATTAATTAAAGCCTAGTTTAAATCAATAAGCGACCGTGCTAGAATCACGAGACTCGGGGAGTGCCTTACACCTTCTCCCCGGTCAATAAATTTCTTACCCGAACTTTATTTTTGCAGACCAATAAAATAGAGTCAAACCTTCCTTTGACTAGGGATTCAAATAAATGGTGACTTGGAACACCAAAAAATTAATTTTAAGTGGAGACTCTATAAATTAAATAATCCCTACTCAAATTTGTCACTTCAATTGGAAAAACTCTTTAACCCACAAATCCATAACACATATCTTATTTTTTCGAGGGGTAGAAAAGGGGTGTGACAAGGGCAAAGTAATATGATTGGTAATAGAAAGTATCCAGAATAGAAGCAAAGGTTAGAAAAATCACAAAATCAACTAAGCTTTGAACACACAGGTAAAAATCAGTCAAGAAGATAAAAGGAGAGTCAATTAAGTACTTAGAAGTCAGAAAGACCTTTAGAAAACAATTTGTAATGAACCCTAGTTAGGGAAAAATCAGAATAATTTGTTAAAACCAGAAGTTTTCTTCAAAGAAAAACGTAAAAGTGCTTGATTCATCTCAGATCTATACAGATCTGAGAAGGATCAAAGGCAATAGAATAGGATTTTTTTTAGAAAAATAGCATAGATAAGATAATAGGTTTAGAAACCACAAATTTGTAATAAAATAAATAGAAATCTCTTATTCATAGTCAAGAAAAATAGCCTGAGCCATGCTATTGAGCAAAGTTTCAACCCAGAACCGCTTGGGTTCCCTTGAGATCGTCTCAAGTTTTTACGAAATCAAAGAGCCATGCACATAGAAGGCCAAGACTGGCTGGAGAAGCCATGGATGCTTCATAAGGATAAGGTTTATGATGGTGATTGTGTGTTAGAAATAGGTTTAGGTAGAGAGAGTTTTGAGAAGGGGGAGTGGTGACGGCAGGTGAGAGGTGAGAAATTAGATGGTTTGGGGGGGTCGTTTAGGTTTATTTTAGGACGGAGGTTGTCGACCGTTGATCAAAATGATCAATTGTGAGGATTGGATGGGGGTATTGGGTCGGGCAGGTTTATGTTTGGGCCTAAGGGGATTGGGCCAAATTAAAAGGGGTTTTTGGGGCGATCTCTTAGGTTAAGTCTGAAAAAAGGGGCTATTATTAAATACCCGATAATTTATGAATATATTTTATAAATACTTAACTATTTATAAAAATAATTTTCATGCATAAAAATATTTTAAAAATAATTACTTAATATTTTAAAAATAAAATGAGCCATTTTTTGATAAAATAACGCAATAATGTATGCATGGGCTATAATTAAAAAATTATTGCAATTGTAACCAAAAGGTGTAAATCTAGCCATTTGTGAAATAATTTGAACCTAATATGACCATAAATAGTAATATTAAATCATGAAATGCTATAAGGTCATTTGTGATGCAATTTTGTAATTATATATATAAATAAAATATTAGGATAAATTAATTTTTAAAAATATAGAAAATATGGATAAATATTAATTGATCTTAATGCATAGTTTTGAAGGTATATATGCACTTAAAAAGTATCATAGGGTAGGGAAAAATTGGGTATCAACATGGCTCCGAGCACTCAGCCCATTTCTATTCCGGCATATCGAATGGCCCCGCCAGAGTTGAAAGAATTGAAGGAGCAGTTGCAAGACTTGCTTTATAAGGGCTTCATTAGGCCCATTATTTTGCCTTGGGGTGTGCCAATATTATTCGTAAAGAAAAAGGATGGATCAATGAGGATGTGCATAGATTATCGGCAGTTGAACAAAGTCACCATCAAGAACAAGTATCCATTTCTAATGATTGATGATTTATTTGATCAACTTCAGGGTGTCAAGGTGTTTTCAAAGATCGATTTGAGTTCTTGCTACCATCAATTGAGGATTAGGGCATCTGATATCCCAAAGACAGCTTTTCGGACTCGGTATGTCCATTATGAGTTTTTAGTGATGTCTTTTGGGTTGATAAATTCCCCAACGGCATTCATAGATTTGATGAACCGAGTGTTCAAGCCCTATTTGGATTCCTTCGTGATTGTTTTTATTAATGATATATTGATCTACTCCCGCAGTCGAGAGGAGCATGAGCAACATCTTCGGATCGTTCTTCAGACTCGGACAGACAGCCAATTATATGCTAAGTTTTTGAAATGTGACTTTTGGTTGAATATAGTTGCATTCTTGGGTTGCGTTGTATCAGCAGAGAGTATTCAGATAGATCCTAAGAAGATTTAGGCAGTCAAGGACTGTCCTAGACCCACATCAGCTATAGAGATCCGGAGTTTCCTGGGCTTGGCGGGTTATTACCATCGATTTGTGGAGGGGTTTTCATCTATAGCAGCCTCAATGACTGTTGACATAGAAAGGTTCCCTATTCAGATGGTCAGACGAGTATGAGGTGAGCTTTTAGGGCCATATACAGTATATTACGATGTATCTCACATTGGACTTAGGGCGGTATTGATGCAGGGTGGCAAGGTTATTGCATATGCTTCACGACAGTTGAAGATTCACGAGAAGAATTAGCCAGTTCATGACTTAGAGTTAGCAACCATTGTTCACGCGCTGATGATTTGGAGGCACTATCTATATGGCGTGTCATGTGAGGTGTTCACGAATCACAAGAGTTTGCAGTATTTGTTCAAGCAGAAGGAGCTAAATTTGAGGCAAAGGAGGTGGTTGGAGCTATTGAAATACTATGATATCACAATCTTGTATAATCCCGAGAAGGCCAATACGGTGACCGATGCTTTGAGTAGGAAGTCAGCTAGTATGGATAGCCTTGCATTTATTCCCGTCGGCGAGAGACCGTTTGCTTTAGATGTTCAGGCTTTGGCCAATCAGTTCGTGAGGTTGGATGTTTCTGAGCCTAGCCGTGTTCTAGCTTGTACAGTCGCTCGGTCTTCCTTGTTTGAGAATATCAGGGAGCGGCAGTATGATGATCCTCATTTGCTTGTCCTTAGGGGCACGGTGCAGCACAAAGATGCCAAGCAGGTTACAGTTGGGGATTATGGAGTTTTGAGGATGCAGTGTCGTGTTTGTATGCCTAATATGGATGGACTTTGTTAGTTAATTCTAGACGAGGCCCACAGTTCCCAATGATCTATTCAGTCGGGCGTCACTAAGATGTATCAGGACTTGCAGCAGCATTATTGGTAGAAGAGGATGAAGAAGCATATTATTGTATATGTAGCTCGGTGTTTGAATTGTCAGCAAGTAAAGTACGAGCATCAGAGACCTAGTTATTTCCTTCAGAAGATTGAAATTCCTGAGTGGAAGTGGGAGCTTATCACTATGGACTTCGTTTTTGGACTCCCACGGACTTAGAGGAAGTTCAGGGCAGCATGGGTTATTGTGCATAGGCTGACTAAGTCAACACATTTTATTCCTATGGAAGTTTCCTATTTTTTGGAGCAGTTGGCAGAGATTTATATCCGTGAGATCATTCGTCCTCATGGTGTGCTCATTTATATCATTTCTGATCGAGGTACGCAGGTTACCTTACATTTCTGGAGGGAAATTCAATGTGATTGGGTATGCGGGTCGAGTTGAGCACAACATCTTATCCTTAGACATACGCACAGTCCGAACATACTATTCAAATTTTGGAGGATATGCTTCACGCCTATGTTATTGATTTTTGGAGGTTTTTTAGATCAAAGAGTTATCCTTCGGTTCGTGTGTAGTGAAGGGGTCATCCTGTTGAGGCAGCTTCCTGAGAGTTCGAGTACAATATGTGGAGCAGATATCCCCATATTTTCCATAGCTCAGGTACTTTTCTATGTCCGTTCGAGCATGAACGATTGTTTTAGAGGTGGAGAATGTGATGACCCAAAAGATCATCCCGTAGTTTAGAACCCAATTCGGGGTTCCGAGGCCTTCAAAACCTCATCTTACTTCACCTTAATTTGCATGCGCAATTCAGGCGTGTTTCCGGAAAGCCCTTAAGTGAAAATTTGAGAAAAATAATAATTTTTACCTTTAAAAGTGATTTTAGTTGACTTCGATCAATATTTTGAGTGAGCGGAACCGGACCTGTGTTTTGATGGTCCCGGAGGGTTCGTAGTAAAATATGGGATTGCGTATGCCGGGAATAGAATTTCAAGGTCCCTAGCCCAAGTAATAAATTTTTGTTAAAAATTGTTAAACTGAAAATCTAAGGATTCCAAGAAATCGAATTATGTTTGATCTTGTTGGTATAGGGCCCATATTTTGGTTCCGGAACTCGGTAAAGGTTTAATATCATATTTAAGTCATGTCTGTGAAATTTTGTGAGAAACGAGAGTAATTTGACATGATTCGGACGTCCGATTGTGAAAATAGGAACTTCAAGTGTTCTTAAGGATTTTATGTGTTTTGGTGTTAAATCCATAGATTTATATGTTAGTTTGGCAATTTGATCGCACTAGCAAGTTTGTAAGATGTTTTAAGACTTGTGTGCCTATTTGGTTTGGAGCTTCGAGGGCTCGGGCGAGTTTTGGATAGGCTACAGAGAGTTTTGGAACTTAGAGAATATTGCTAGTGTGCTTTAGCTTATTGCAGGCCCTGATCTCGCAATTGCGAGATCAGGAAGCGAGCCCTGCAAGGTATGCATTTGCGAGCCTCTCATCGCAATTGAGATTAGAAGGCTGGGTTGGTGTCACGACCCTAGTTCACCCTCCATGAACATGTCGTGATGGCACCTAGTCCCTATGACTAGGTAAGCCTAACAATGCGGAAGATAAACCAAAATTTGCGGAAGAAAATAAATAAAACTGAACGGGTAAAATAAACAGGGTTTAAGGTGCCACTCGGCACATTCCACAACAATCCTCAAAGCTAACAAAACTCCCCAAAACACGAAAACTCACAAATCACAAGCTAAGGGATAAATAAGAGGCTCTAACTCAAGAATATCTATACAAAGGAGAAAATACTGGAAGAACTATACTTATTACAGAAAAGCTGGAAAGGGACTCCTCGGTCTGCGAACGTAGCAGATATACCTTGAAGTTTCTACCAATACGCCTCCTTCCAAGACTGACAGAACTGAACGGGAATACCTGTATCTGCACAACAAAAATGTGCAGAAGAGTAGTATGAGCATACCACGGCGGTGCCCAGTAAGTACCAAGACTAACCTCGATGGAGTAGTGACGAGGGACAGTCAAGGCACCTATCAATTGATAAATAGTATAATCATAGAAATAATGGTAACGACGTATGAATATGTAAAGAATGCATGAACCAAAAAAATCCTGCAATTCACAATAAGGGGTAAATATAACAATTAATAACAAGAATATAATAAACGATGATACGAAACGACGGCAAGATCACAACCCAAATCCTAAGGTCACAACACAGCAAGGAAAAGAAACAAGTCAATAATTCATATCATACAATGATGTTCACAGAAAGTAATATCCCACTCTTTCTACAATTTCACCAAGTCTCGGACTAACCACAACTCGCGAAGACCCAGCATATGAAATCTAACAATTGGCATCCTGTGCCCCATCAATCTCATGGTCATACCGATAACTAACTGGCTAACTAGGGCCACTCTCCCAAATATAATGGATAAGCGAGGCGTACCTCCACTCTTAGAAAAAAAATCAGGAGGAATTCACCTCTAATAGGAGTACTCAGCTACGTGTATGCTTGTGCAAATATTTTTAACAAAATTCTACCAACCAACAAACATGAAAGGAGAACGTACCGCACGTACGATGTTCCCTCACAACTCCCAAGCGGTAACGTTCATACAGGCAAACAATCCACAATCACAACAGAAACAAATAGGAGTGCCTCAATAGGCCATCACAACTCTATATAATCAACCCCTGACATAGCCAACCTTATTTCGCCACGTGTGCAATAAATAATATAATAGGCACCGCCTTATTTCGCCACACATGCATAACAATGTCCCACCTTATTCCGCCACATGCGCAACCCATATATAAGCATATAACATATCCCGCCTTATTACGCCGCATGTGCAAAACATCAATAACAATAATAGCACGGCAAAGACCTCGTGCAACCTTTCAATAACAACCGCATGGCAGAAACCTCGTGCATCACAATATCAACAACCGCACGGCAGAAACCTCGTGCATCACAATATCTACAACCGCATGGCAGAAACCTCATGCATCACAATATCAACAATTTAACAGGGTGGAAATCTAACAAGAATGATAAATGCAGCAGTGTAATAAGGCAAATCAACAAAACAATAACAACTACCAGGATAAAATAGAAACACAGGGTAAACACCACTCAATCTCAAATACTAATGAG
>MU684697.1:40836-70549 GCA_026770625.1 Nicotiana glauca
ATTGATTTACCACAAATAAATCCGAACACGCACTCGTCACCTCGCGTGCAAGGAATACAATCAACATAGGAGACTCAAATCCTAAAGGGAAGTCCCCCACACAAGGTTAGGCAAGATACTTACCTCGAACCGGCTAACATCAACTAGCAAACACGTTCTTGCCGCGAGTTCTCGACTCCAAATGGCCCAAATCTAGTCAATTAAATCACACATTGTAAATAATATTGCAGACAACTGATTCCACTATAAAATTTAGAGCTAGGGCGCGAAAATATGTAAAATGACCAAAATGCCCCTCCAGCCAATGTCTCGTAATCAAATAATTTTTATATTTTCAGAACCCTCGTACTCTCACGAGTCCAACCATATAAAAATCTCCCAAATCGGAGGTCAAATACCCCCTCAAAACTCAATAATTTCTATGAAGTTCTACCCATTTTTCATTGAAAATCTGAAATAAAAGGATGAAATTAAGAGGAGATTTATGAAAATTGGTCTAAATCAAGTGAGAATCACTTACCCGAGTTGCTCAGGTGAAAATCCCTTCAAAAATCGCCAAGAACCGAGCTCTAGAAGTCAAAATGTGATAAAATGGTGAAACCCTCGAATTTGGGATTAAATCTGTCTGCCCAGACATTTTTTGAATCGCGATCACGGAAGTAGGGATGCGATCGCGTAGAGTAGATTCAAGGATGCCCAGAAATATGCATCGCGTTTGCATGAAATGGGATGCGAACGTGAAGAACAGTGGGGGTGGTGGCCTTCGCGATCGTGGGATTAGAAATGCGAACGCGATTAAGCAACAAGCAGAGCTTCGCGAACGCGTGGATAAGAATGCGAACACAGAGAAGGATTTCGAGGTGGTCTTCCACAAAGCATCGCGATTGCGGGAGTACCATCGCGATCACGTAGAAGGGTATCAGAAGCAGCAGTCACAGCAATTCAAAAAGGAGGGAAAAGGATCCGTAGCCCATCCGAAACACACCCGAGGCCCCCGGGACCCCGTCTAATCACACACAGAAGTCATATAACCTAACACGGACTCGCTCGAAGTTTCAAATCACATAAAACAACATCGAAACGACGGATCAAACCAAAAATCAAGCTTATGAACTTCCAAATCCTCAAGATACACTTTTGACCAAAAACCCAATCAAACCATTTCCGAATGACCTGAAATTTTGCACACACATCCCAAATGACATGACGGAGCTACTACAACTTCCGGACTTCCATTATAGCCCTCGGATCAAAAACTCACTATCGGACCGGAAACTTCAAAAATTCAAACTTCGGCATTTCAAGCCTAAATTAGCTATGGACCTCCAAAAAACATTCCGAACACGCTCCCAACCCTGAAATCACCTAACGGAGCTAACGGAACCATCAAATTTCCATTTCGAGGTCGTCTTCAAACTGTTCTAACTACATACCACTTTTCAACACTTAAGCTCTCATTTAGGGACTACGTGCCCCAAAACTCTTCGATGCTCAACACCGAACTTCCCGGCAAACCAAAATAGCAGAAATGAACTTAGGGGAAGCAGTTAATAGGGGATCAGGGCGTGAATTTTAAAAATTACCAGTCAGGTCGTTACAGCTGGCAGAGTTCGCAAATGCGAACAGACCTTTATAATTGACAAGGGAGGCTGGGAGGGGTATGATCGCAAATGTGATCTTTTACTCGCATTTGTAAGGAACAATTTTCACAAATGCGACACTTTCCTCGCATTTGTGAAAGCATCGGGACTGTGAAGGGCTTCGCATTTGCAATGGCTTCTTTGCATTTGCGAGCCTTATAATTGCGAAGCTCAGGTCGCAAATGCGACATCTGCAGCTGATAACTTTGGATTTAGATGGGATTTTTCATTCATTCTCCCATTTTTCAAAACCTAAACTTCAGGAGGCGATTTTCCATGGGCTAATTCTTTCCCAAATCATAGATAAATAATTTTTTTTGGTCAAAAATCATAGATAAATAATTATTAACTCATTTATTTCAATCTTTTACATATTTTTACAAGATTTCATCCAAGAATCTAAAGTTTTTCACGGTGAGATTGGGTGTTTTTGGGTAGAACTTAGGAATTTCAAAATTTGGGGATTTAAACCTCAAATTAAGGTCAAATTCCAAAACCAAGTGTATATCCGGTCTCGGGAGTGAATGGATAATCGGTTTTTCGTCTGAACTTCGAGTTTTGACCAAGCGGGCCCGGGGCTAATTTTTTACCTTTTGGGAAAAATGTTAGGAAACCTATAATTGTGTGTTGGAATTGACTTCTTTAGCAATAATTGATGTTATTAAGCTTACTATGACTAGATACAATTGGTTTGGAGGTGTAATCTAGAGGAAAAGCAATGATTGATGCTTGATTTTGGCCGTGGAATCGAGGCAATTGTTGTGGCTAATCTTAGCTTGAGGGATTAGGTAGTGTTGCCTTATTTTCTATGTGTTTGGTTGTTGAGTACGACGTATATGTGAGGTCACGAGTACCTATACGTTGTTTTTGGGTCATAGCATGCGAGTGGGTCTTATACTTGTGACCATTGTATTTTTTGTTCGTATGGTTCATGCTTAAACTAGTTATTCTTCATGTTAAACAAATCTTATCATGTTTTCCTGGAATTGATATTGGTTGAGTGTTGACTCAAGTAGAGATCTATATTGTGAAGTTAAATATTGAAATGAGGTTGATTATTGACAATTCCCTTGCCGGTTGATATTGTTCTGTTGTTTGGGTGAGGAAGAGTGTAAAGCCCGAAGGGTGACGACGTGCGATGTTTAGTGAGAGAGTGATCATATTCTGTGAATGTTAATGCATGAAGGATGATGTCGTTCCATATTCTGATATTGATAATGCACGAAGGGTGATGTCGTGCCATGATTATGAGAGAGTTAATACACGACGGGTGATGTCGTGCCGTTTCTATTGTTTCTTATGGTACGGTCGAGAGTAAAAGCACGAAGGGTGATGCCGTGCACATGTTTGCTAATGTTATTATCCCAGTTGGTGCAAAGCATGATATACTTTGTTTCTTTACTGTATTATTTCCAGGACTTGATATTTCCCCTCAGCGTGACTTCCCCCTTCCCATTATTTATTTGTTAAATTTCTATTATTGTTATTTTATTGTATATGATTTAACTGCACAGGTTCATGTTATTTGTCGTGTCCTAGCCTCCTCACTACTTCGCCGAGGTTAGGCGTTGCACTTACCAGTACATGGGATCGATTGTACTGATACAGCACTCTGCACTTTCTGTACAGATTTCAGTACCGGACCTCGTTGATCAGAGTTGGTTTGCTGCCTTTAGTCCATCAGGAGACCCAAGTAGATTTGTTGGCATTCGCAGACCTTAGAATCCCCTTCCCTCTATCTTAGTTTCCCTATTTTCTTTCATTTCGAGAACAGATATATTTCCTTTAAACCAGTATTTGTAGAAATTCTTAGACGTTTGTAGATTATGACACCAGATCTTTGAGTAGTCGAGTATTAGTGTTTTGAAATGTTATAAAAATTTCCCCACTTCTTATTTGTTTATTTTAAATTATTGTTGTTTACTATTTTGGTTAGCGATTAGAATGTTAGATCTCTATCTGTTGACTTGCCTAGCATTCTAAGAGTCAGGCGCCATCACGATCCCGACTATAGGAATTCCGGGTCGTGACAATAAGAATTATGGTTCTTCTATTAAGACATTCACTTATTTTATGATCATAAGCTTGAAATTTAAAGCACCTATCACAGTTAGGATTTTAAAAGTATGGTTTAGAATTGTTATCTCCCTCCGTAGCCTCCATCTTTAGTTTGCCTTTGTCATTTTTCCTTTTAGAGTTAACTTTTGGCTTATTTTTATTTGAAAGAGATTTTCAAGTTTTCTTTTTTTGCTCCATGAAGTGCTGGAGCTTTTGGATTTGCTTTCTTTGAGTTGCTTCTCTGCTTAGAGTTTATTTTCAACCTTGATAGCCTTTTGTAGTGCCTCATGGATAAAACTTTGTGCAAAGTAATTTGGCTAGAGATTTCATGCTGAAGCCCCACAAAAAATCTAGCAATCACGAGTCATCCATTATCATCAAGATTAGCTCCAACCCTAGTTGTCTCCAACTCTTCAATGTAATCCACCACACTCTTCTTTCCTTGTTTCATATTGTAAAATTTAGAAAGCAATTTATTCACATATTCTTTGGTTACAAATCTTTCTCTTATAACCACCCTAAAAAACCGCCAATAATCAATAGCAATATATCCATTTCTATTTCTATCTTGTTTCTCTTTCTCTTACCAAGAAGAAGTGTAAAAAAAAGTTTAGAAATGGCATACTTGAACTTCTTTGCATTGAATACATTATTAAGCTCAAACATCCTTTTATTTTGTATTTCCCATTCTAAAAAACTTTCGGGGTCGCTACTTCCCTTGAAAGCAGGAAATAAAGTCATGGTGTTGTTAAGATCTCGGTCTTCTTCATCTCCCCACCTTTGACAAGGTTTTTCACTACCAATATTTTTATCATAACCATAATCATAAGCATCATTTAAGTTTCTACCTTGATAATTTCACTATGCCCTCACCTCTCCCTCTAAGCCATCTTATCTATTCATCCTTGGGTGGACCCTAACCGGTTCATCATATTGCTCTTCATAGTCCAAATCATCATCAAAGTCACTTTACGATTGTTGTGACCTAAGAGGTTGTTATTGATTCTCAACTCTAGCTTGCCTAGCTTGTGAAAGTGGACCTTGTCTTGGTACATGATTGTTAGCAACTTGTGGTTAATTGATTATCCCTGCAACATGTGGTATGGTGGGAGTAGGACTAGTTTGTTATGTTGCACTAGTTCTATCACGACCCGAATTTTTTACTCTCGGTGGTCGTAATGGCGCCTACTCGTAGAAACTAGGCAAGCCATGAAATGTAGAAATTTAGCTTATTCATTTTAATCTTTTTTAACAACTTGAATTAACAGGTAATCAACATTAAAATAATAGAAGAAGATGTAATCAAGCGGAAGACTTAGTCAAATTTAATATTAAAATCAGTACAAGAATGTCAATATATGCCTCTACCCAGAAATCGGTGTCACAATATCCACGGAGTGTCTATGAGTGCTACATACAATGTCTGTAAAAGGAAATACAGGCTGTCTCGGAAACAAGTGAAAATAGAACATATAAATAGATAGAAGAGAACGTCGGGCCTGCGGAAGCCTACAGGACTACCTCGGGATCTCTGGCTGGATTGAAGGCTGGATCCCCAAGTGCTACTGCACAAATGCTGCTCCGGTATCTGCATATAGGGAAGAGTGCAGCATCAGCACAACCGACCCCATATGGTGGCAAGTGTCTGGCCTAACCCGGTGAGGTAGTGACGATGCTAGGACTAGACTCCAGATAAACCTGTGCAGTTATATAAAACATAGAGGAAAATAACATAAACAAACAATTTAAATGGGAGGGGGTACATGATACAGGGAAAATGCCAAATCCAACAGGAACTAAAGAGAAACATGAGAGAAATAACTCAGAATCTATATCAAAACAACAATAAAATACTGTTGCGGCGCGCAACCCGATCACTTATCATTTAGCTCTGTTGCGGTGTGCAGCCCGATCCAATATAACATTTATTGTGACGTGCAACCAATCCATATTTAGTATTGTTGCGATGTGCAACTCGATCCATATTTAATATTGTTACGGCGTGCAACCCGATCCATATTTAATATTGTTACGGCACGCAACCCAATCCATATATAGTATTGTTGTAGCGTGCAATCTAATCCATATATATAATATCAACAACAACCATACCAAGTCTCTCGGCAAGGGATCATCAATAACTACACTATCCCGGCAAGGAATTCAATAGTAAAAGTAAATACGTCCCGGCAAGGGAGAATCAGCTATAACCAATCTTAACCCAACCTCTACTCATCTCAGATGACACCAATACCCAAGCATAAGTACTTTCCACAAAAACAAACTCAATCCTTGCTCAATATCGAGCATCATCAACTAAAGTATTCGTAGTATCATTTAAGAATATAACAAATTGCAATTTAACACTCACGGTCATGATCGACACCAACGTATAGATACTTGTCACCATGCCTATATGTCGTACTCAGCAAGAAACAAATAGCAAATAGGACACAACTCTTAATCCCTCAAGCTAAGGTTAGACTGAACACTTACCTCGAACTTCCACCACCAACTCAGTCCTCAAATACCGCCTTTCGTTTAGAATTCATCTCCAAATCAATTCTACTATACATAATCGACTTAATATTATCAATAAATGCTCAACATTTCCATTCCAATACTTAATTATAGCTTTCTAATCATTCTTCCCAAAAATTCAAAAATTGACCTCGGGCGTGCTTGGTCAAAATACGAGGTTTGGACCAAAACCCGATCACCCATTCACCCGCGAGCCCGAATATATAACTAGTTCCAAAATTTGACCCCAAAACGAGGTCTAAATCACAATTAATCAAAAATCCCTAACTCTGCCCAAATCCTTAATTTTCTACCTTTAATATGATTTAAGCCTAGATATATAATGGGTGTTAATAGATATTGAAGAAAATGAGTCTAAGATTACATACCTATGAATTGGTGGTGAAATATCCTTTCAAAAATCGCCCAATATGTAGTTAAAATGAAGAAGTTATGAATTTTGGTGTAAATCTCGTAATGGCTACTGTTCTGGTCTTTTAAAACTGGGCGAAATTACTCATCACGTTAGCGACAGGTCCATCGTGTTTGCGGAAGATGGTTCGTATTCGCGGAGATGTGACCCCTCGAGCCTCCGCATTCATGTCCATGTGGTCGTCTCCGCTTAGGGTATAGCACCCCTCCCCTACCCAGGCTATCAGCCTTTGCGTTCGCGATGCCAGTCCCGCGTTCGCGTAGGGAAGATCCCCCAATGCCTCGCGTTCGTGACCTGGTTTACGCATTCGCTTAGAAGGAATTTCCTTCATTATAATTAATACATTGCGTTTGCGAGGGTCCTCCCGCGAACGCAAATAAGAAAGAATCAGTACACCAGGACAGTTGTTTTCTGCAATTTTCACAAGTACGAAACCTTCCGAAACTCACCCGAGCCCTCGGGGCTCCAAACCAAACATACGTACTATCTCAAAAATACCATATGAACTTATGCGTGCGACCAAGTCACCAAATTAACATCACTAACATTGAATTAAACTCCAAAATCACTGAATTATTTCAAACTTCCTAAAGCATCAAATTTTGCAATTTAGGTCCGAATCACGTCAAACGGATTCCGTTTCTTACCAAACTTCACGGAATTATCGTAAATCACATATAAGACATATACCGGGTGTCGAAACCAAAATACGGGCCCGATACCAACATGTTCTGGTCAAAATTCATTTCCAAATCCTTTAAAAAATTTCAGAAAACAATTTTCTTTAAAAAATTTATTTATCGGGCTTGGGACCTCGAAATTCGATTACGGGCATACGCCCAAGACCCATATTTTTCTAATGGCCCTCTGGGACCGTCACATCATGGGTCCGGGTCCGTTTACCCAAAATATTTACCGAAGTCAAATTAATTCATTTTATAGTCAAAGTTTATCATTTTCCATAGATTTTGTCATTTAAGCTTTTCGGCTACGCGCCTCGACTGCTTATGCAAAACTAGGCGAGGCTAAAAGAGGTTTTAAGGCCTCAGATCATTGAATTCATTTTAAAACAACTAATGACCTTTTGGGTGATCACATTCTCCACCTCTAAAATAACCGTTCGTCCTCGAACGGACATAAGAAGGAAGTACCTGAGTTAGGGAAAAAATGGGGATAACGACTCCGCATATCGGACTTGGACTCCCAGGTCGATGCCTAAAGAGGCTGACCTCTCTACTGAACACGAATAGAAGGAAAACTCTTCGACCTCAATTGACGAACCTACCAGTCTAGAATAGCCACTGGCTCCTCCTCATAAGACAAGTCCTTGTTCAACTGGACAGTGCCGAAATCTAACACGTGGGATGGATCAGCGTGATAATTCTGAAGCATGGACACATGAAACACTAGATGCACTGCTGATAAGCTCGGCGGTAATGCAAGTCTATAAGCCACCTCTCCCACTCGATCAAGAATCTCAAACGGGATAATAAACCTAGGGCTAAGCTTGCCCTTCTTCCCAAATATCATCACGCCCTTCATAGGCGACACTCGAAGCAATACCCGCTCACCGATCATGAAAGCCAAATATCGAACCTTACGGTCGGCATAACTCTTTTTCCTGGACTGAGCTGTACGAAGCCTATCCTGAATGATACTGACCTTGTCCAAGGCATCTTCAACCGGATCCGTACCCAACAATCGAGCCTTTCCCGAGTCAAACCATCCAACTAGAGACCGACACCGCCTACCATATAAAGCTTCATAAAGAGCCATCTGGATACTCGACTGGTAGCTATTGTTGTAGGCAAACTCTAATAAAGGCAAAAATGGATCCCACGAGCCTCCAAAGTCAGTGACACAAGCTCATAGCATATCCTCCAAAATCTGAATAGTTCGCTCAGAGTGCCCGTCCGTCTAGGGATGAAATGATGTTTTCAACTCAACCCGTATGCCCAACTCTCGCTGAACTTCTCTCCAGAAACACAAGGTAAACTACGTAACTCGATCCGAAATGATAGACATGGGCACACCATGAAGGCAAACAATCTCTGGGATATAGATCTCAGCTAACCTCTCATAAGAGTAGGAGATTGCCACAGGGATGAAATGTGCTGACTTGGTCAGCCTATCAACAATGACCCATACTTCGTCGAACTTCTTCCGAGTCTGTGGGAGTCCAACAACGAAATCCATTGTGATCCACTCTCACTTCCAGTCGGGAAGCTAAATCCTGTAACATGAACCACTGGGCCTCTGATGCTCGTACTTAACCTGCTGATAATTCAAACACCGAGCCACATAAGCAACGATATCCTTCTTCATTCTCCGCCACCAATAATGCTACCGCAAATCGTGATGTACCTTCGCGGCGCCGGGATGAATAGAGTACCGGGAGCTATGGGCCTCCTCTAATATCAGCTCTTGAAGCCCATCTACATTAGGAACAAAAACTCGACCCTGCAATCTCAAAACTCCATCATCATCTAAGGTAACCTGCTTCGCACCTCCGCGCTGCACCATGTTTCTAGGACACACAAATGGGGATCATCATACTGCCGATCACGGATACGCTCCAATAATGAAGAAAGAGCGACTGTGCAAGCTAACACACGGCTAGGCTCAGAAACATCCAACCTCATGAACTGATTGGCCAAGTCCTAAACATCTAAAGCAAGCGGCCTCTTACCGACCAGAATATGAGCAAACTACCCATACTGGCTGACTTTCTATTCAAAGCATCGGCCACCACATTGTCCTTTCTCAGATGATATAAGATGGTGATATCATAGTCTTTCAACAACTCCAACTACCTTCTCTGCCTCAAATTCAACTCTTTTTGCTTGAACAAATACTGAAGACTTTTCTGATCCGTGAACACCTCACATGCCACGCCATACAGATAGTGCCTCAAAATATTCAATGCGTGAACAATGGCTGCCAATTCCACATTATGAACTGGATAGTTCTTCTCATGAATCTTCAACTGCAGCGAAGCATAGGCAATAACTTTTCCATCCTGCATCAACACTGCACCAAGTCCGATACGAGAAACATCACAATAAACTATGTAAGGCCCTGAACCTATGGGCAAAACAACACCAGTGTCGTATTCAGAGCTATCTTGAGCTTCTAAAAGCTCGCCTCACACTCATCCAACCTGGTCATCAGGGCTGTAATAGATGAAAACCCCTCCACGAACCGACAATAGTAGCCTGCCAATCCCAAGAAACTCTGAATCTCTATAGCTGATGCTGGTCTAGGACAGTTCTTGACTGCATCAATCTTCTTCGGATCAACCTGAATAGCCTCTGCTGATACAACATAACCCAGAAATGCAACTGAACTCAACCAGAACTCACACATAGAGAACTTAGCATATAATGGACTATCGCTCAGCGTATGAAGAACCACTATAAGGTGTTGCTCGTGCTCCTCCTGACTGCGAGAATATATCAATATATCATCAATGAAGACTATCACGAATGAATCCAAATAAGGCCTGAACACTCGGTTCATCAAATCTATAAAAGCTGCTGGGGCAGTTGCCAACCCGAATGACTTCATCAAGAACTCATAATGCCCGTACTGAGTGCGGAAAGCTATCTTAGGGACATCAGATGCCCTAATCCTCAACTGATAGTAGCCATATCTCAAGTAAATCTTTGAAAATACTTTGGCACCCTGAAGCTGATCAAACAAATCATCAATCCTTGACATTGGATACTTATTCTTGATTGTAACCTTTTTCAATTACCGGTAATCAATACACATTCTCATTGACCCATCCATCTTATTAACACACAACACCAGTGCACCCCAAGGAAAAACACGGGTCTAATGAAACCTTTCTCAAGCAAGTCTTGCAACTGCTCCTTCAACTCTTTCAACTCAGGCGGGGCCATGCGATATGGCGGGATAGAAATGGGCTGAGTGCCCAAAACCAAATCAATGTAAAAGTCAATATCCCTGTCGGGTGGCGTACACGGCAGGTCTAAAGGAAATACCTCAGGAAACTCCCGAACAATGGGCACAGAATCAATAGAAGGGACCTCAGCACTAGAATCGCAAACATAAGCCAAATAGGCCAAACACCTCTTCTCGACCATACGTCGAGCCTTCACATAAGACATAACACTATGAGTAGAATGACCAGGAGTCCCTCTCCACTCTAAACGAGGCAAACCCGGTAAGGCTAAGGTCACAGTCTTGGCATGACAGTCCAAGATAGCATGGTAAGGTGATAACCAGTCCATCCCCAATATAATATCGAAATCAACCATATCCGAAAGCAAAAAATCTACACGAGTCTCAGGAACCCAAATCACCACAATACAAGAACAATGGACTCGATCTACCACAATAAAATCACCCACCGATGTAGACACATATACAGGGACACTCAAGGAATCACTAGGCATGACCAAATACGGTGCAAAATAAGATGACATATAGGAGTAGGTAGACCCTGGATGAAATAAAACTGAAGCATCTCTGCCACAAACTAGAATAGTACCTGTGATAACTGCATCGAAAGCCTCAGTCTCAAGCCTGGCTAGAGGAGCATAACATCGAGGCTGGACCCCACCACCCTGGTCTACCTCTTTGGGACAGCCTGCAGCTGGCTGGCCTCCACCTCTAGCTGTGTGAGCTCCACCTCTTGCACCTCTACCTCTACCTCTAGCACTTCTACCACCGCATCTAGCTACCTGGACGGGCTGTGGAACACCTGATGCCTGAACCATAGCACGAGAACCCTGCTGCTGTGACTGAGTACCCACCAATCTTGGACAAGCCCTCATGATATGACCATACTCACCACACTCATAGCATTCACCCGAGTGTTGCAGCTGAGGAAACTGAGACTGACCCTGGTGACTTGAATGACCACCCCAAAAACTCTGGAGCGATAGTGCACTGATAGGAGCTAGTAGAGCACTGTAGGGCTGCTGATCAGAACACTACATGTGAGAACCACGGCCACCTGAAGCACCGTGAGAAACTTGAATTGTTGACCGAAAGGGCCTAGAAGGATGGCCTCTACCATACGAATCCCTACCTCCAGATGAGGCACCACTGAATCTGCCTGACTGATGGAGTCTCTTGTCTGCCCTATGACCATGCCCCTATGATAGAACCATCTCAACTCTCCGGGCCACATTGGCCGCCTCCTGGAAAGAGATCTCGCTCCTAGTCTTTCTAGCCATCTGAAGACGAATCGATTGAATAAGTCCATAAATGAACCTCATCACCCTCTTTCTCTCTCTCTCTCTCTCTCTCGGTGGGAATTATGATAAGAGAATGGCGGGCCAAATCAATGAATCTAGTCTCGTAGTGGGTGACAGTCATGGAACCCTACTGGAGGCACTCAAACTGCCTTCGATAGGCCTCTCTCTGCGTGATAGGGAGAAACTTCTCCAGAAATAGCTGCGTGAACTGCTCCCAGGTCAAGGCTGGCGATCTAGCTGGCCTAGCCAAGCAATAATCTCTATACCAAGTCTTGGCGGACCCAGACAAGTGAAATATGGCAACATCAACCCCATTGGTCTCAACTATCCCCATGTTCTTAAAAAACTCATGACAGCTATCTAGATAATACTAGGGATCCTCAATAGATGCATCGCTAAAAGTAGTAGTGAAGAGCTTGGTGAACCTATCCAATCTCCACAAAGTATCGGCAGACATAGTTGCACCATCGCCGGTATGAGCTGCCACACCCGACTGAACTGCTCCAACTGGCTGAGTCACTTGAGTCTAAAACCGGGGATCTACTTATTCCGGACTACGAGTAGTAGGAGTCTGGGCTCCTCCTCCATCCTAAGAGACGACTGGTGCTATAGGAAGTAAACCTACCTGGGTGACACTCTCCATAAGGCCCACTAGACGGACCAGAGCATCCTGAAGAACTGGGGTAGCTATAAACCCCGCTGGGACCTAAGCTGGGCCCACCAGAACTGCTGAGGCCGGAACCTCATCATCAAAGTCAACCTGAGGATCCGCTATGGGTGATGCTGCCTTGGGCTGAGCTCTGCCCCTGCCTCGGCCTCTAGCACGGCCTCGGCATATGCCCCTCGTTGGAGCTGCTGCTAGGGGCTCAGGCTGCTAATCGGTAGATGAGAAAGCACGTGTTCTCGCCATCTGCGAAAGAATAGAGTAGAAATTCAATAAGTATTGAGAAACCAAACCGCACGACAAGAAAGAACAAATGTAAAGTTTTCCTAACTCGGTAGCCTCTCTGGGGATAAATACAGATATATCTGTACCGATCCTTCAAACTCTACTAAGCTTCTCCATGAATTGTGAGACCTATGTAACCTAGTGCTCTGATTCCAACTTGTCACGACCTGAATTTTACGCATACTCGTATAAGCTAGGCAAGCCACGAAATGTAGAAATTTTAGCTCATTCATTTTATTCCTTTTTAACAACTTGAATTAACAGGTGATCAACATTAAAATAACATCGGAATATGTAATCAAGCGGAAGACTTAGTCAAATTTAATATTAAAAGCAGTACAAGAATGCCAATATATGCCTCTACCCAAAAATCGGTGTCACAATATCCACTGACTATCTATGAGTGCTACATACAATGTCTGAAAAAGGAAATATAGTCTTTCTCGGAAACAAGTAAAAATAGAACATATAAATAGATAGAAGAGAACATCGGGCCTGCGGACGCCTACAGGACTACCTCGAGATCTCTGGCTGGGTTGAAGGCTAGCTCCCCAAGTGCTACTGCCCAAATGTCGCTCTGATATTTGAACATAGTGCAGAGTGTAGCATTAGCACAACCGACCCCATGTGCTGGTAAATGTCTGGCCTAACCCCAGCAAGGTAGTGACGAGGCTAGGACCTGACTTCAGATAAACCTGTGCAGTTATATAAAATACAACAAAAAATAACAGAAACAAAGAATTTAAATGGTAGGGGGTACATGCTAAGGGGAAAATGTCAAATCCAACAGGAACTAAAGAGAAACATGAGAGAAATATCTCAGAATCTACAACAAAACAACAATAAAATACTGTTGCGGCGCGTAACCCTATCCTTTATAATTTAGCTCTATTGCGGCGTCCAACCCGATCTAATATAACATTTGTTGCGGCATGCAACCCGATTTATATTTAGTATTGTTGCGGAGTGTAACCCAATCCATATTTAATATTATGGCGGCATGCAACCCGATCTATATTTAATATTGTTGCGGTGCGCAACCCGATCCATATATAGTATTGTTATGGCGTTCAACCCGATCCATATATATAATATCAATAACAACCATACCAAGTGCCCCGGCAAGGGATCATCAATAACTACACTATCCCAGCAAGGGATTCAACAGTAAAAGTAAATACGTCCCGACAAGGAAGAATCAGCTATAACTAATCTTAACTCAACCTCTACTCATATCAGATAACACCATTACCCAATCATAAGTACTTTCCACAAAAACAAGCTCAATCCTTTCTCAATATCAAGAATCATCAATTAAAGTATTTGTAGTATCATTTAAGAACATAACAAATTGCAATTTAAGACTCACGGTCGTGCTCGACACCAATGTATAGATACTCGTCACCATGCCTATACGTCGTACTCAGCAAGAAACAAATAGCAAATAGGACACAACTCTTAATCCCTCAAGCTAAGCTTAGACCGAACACTTACCTCTAACTTTCACAGCCAACTCAGTCCTCAAATACCGCCTTTCCTTTAGAATTCGGCTCCAAATCAATTGTATATATACATAATCGACTTAATAACATCAATAAATGCTGAAAAATCCCATTCCAATACTTAATTATAGTTTTCTAACTATTCTTCCCAAAAAGCCAAAAATTGACCCCGGGCCCGCTTGGTCAAAACACGAGGTTCGAACCAAATCCTGATCATTTATGCACCCACGAACCCGAATATATAATTAGTTTCAAAATTTGACCCCAAAATAAGGTCTAAATCATAATTAATCAAAAAGCCCTAACTCTACCCAAATCCCTAATTTTCTACCCTTAAGAACATGATTTAAGACTAGAAATCTAATGGGTGTTAATGAAGATCGAAGAAAATGAGTCTAAGATTACATACCTATGAACTGATGGTGAAATCCCCTTTCAAAAATCTCCCAATTTGGAGTTAAAATGAAGAAGTTATGGATTTTGGTGTAAATCCCATAACGGCTACTGTTCTGGTCTTATAAAATAACTGGGCAAAATTACTCATCGCGTTCATGACAGGTCCATCGCGCTCGCAAAAGGTTAGGCCTACTAGGCCTTCACGTTCGTGGAAGACGGCTCGCGTTCGTGGAGATGTGAACCCTCGAGCCTTCGCGTTCGCGTCCATGTGGTCATGTCTGCTAGGGTATAGCTCCCCTCCCCCTGCCCAGGCTATTAGCCTTTGCGTTCGCGATAACAGTCCCGCGTTTGCGGAGGGAAGACCCTTCAATGCCTCGCATTTGCGACTTGGTTTACGCATTCGTGTAGAAGGAATTTTTCTTCATTATAATTAACACATCGCGTGCGCGAGGGTTCTCCCGAGAACGTGAAGAAGAAAGAATCAGAACAGCTGTTTTCTGCAATTTTCACAAGTTCGAAACCTTCCTAATCACATCTGAAACTCACCCAAGCCCTCGAGGCTCCAAATCAAACATACGTACTAACGCAAAAACACCATATGAACTTATCCGTGCGACCAAATCGCCAAATTAATATTATTAACATTGAATTAAACCCCAAAATTATTGAATTATTTCAAACTTCCTAAAACATCAAATTTTGCAATTTAGGTCTGAATCACGTCAAACGGATTCCATTTCTTACCAAACTTTACAGAATTATTTTAAACCACATATAAGACCTGTACCAAGTACCGGAACCAAAATACGGGCCCGATAACAATATTTTCTTATCAAATTTCTTTTCCAAATCCTTTAAACAATTTCAGAAAATAATTTTCTTTAAAAAATTCATTTATCAGGCTTGGGACCTTGGATTTCAATTTCGGGCATATGCCCAAGTCCCATATTTTTCTACGGACCCTCTGGGACCATCAACTCACGGGTCCGGGTTCATTTACCCAAAGCGTTGACTGAAATCAAATTAATTCATTTTATAGTCAAAGTTTATTATTTTTCATAGATTTTTTCACTTAACCTTTTCGGCTATGCGCCCGGACTGCGCATGCAAAACGAGGCGAGGCTAAAAGAGGTTTTTAAGTCTTTGAAACACAGAATTCAAGTAAAAAGCAAGTGATGACCTTTTGGGTCATCACAAGTTCCTACTCTTTGGGTAGGATTAGGTCATAAGCCTTGTCATTGATTAAGAAGGTTGTCATGAAACTTGACCATTTGTTCCATGTTATCAACTTTCATAATTAAAGCTTGTAATGCCTCCAAAATGATCTCATTGCAAACTCCCTCCCTTGGAGTTGTAATATCTCCAATATTCAAAGACATAATACCTACAAACAAAGAAAACAAGTTTAAAGCAAAAAGGACCTCTCCAATTCACTCCCTTAGTATATCCCTCAAAGATTCACTCAAATTTTATCACTTGTGTAACACTCTTGTGCACTTGTATTTTAGGCATACAATCTAAGAATCTCACCACTCAAGTCTTTTTTCGCTCTTGGATTAATATCTAAAATTGATATCAAACTCAATCAAGAAAGTTTCAAGTGGTTCTTCCAACTTCGGGGCGAGAATGGAGTTTATATGTCTCCAAAAAGAAGCTAAAATAACTAATGGACATGGAAATAAAATTAACTATGAAATCACTGAGCAAAATTTGAAATAATTGGCACGAAATAAAAAATACAGACACAATAACTAGATTAATAAAGTAGAACTAATTACTAATATTAACTAGATAAAAATAATTAAAGAAAACATAAGAAAAACTCAAAAAATTAAACCAGAATAATCGTGTCCACGATTTATTTCATGGCTGAGGTGGCGCAATTTCGTGCCCACTATTAAAATTTGTGTCCACAAAGTATTTTTGTTTTCTGAGGTTCGAGTCTATCTGGCTCTACAAAAAAAATTCAGCTCCATGTCTTTTAGTCCACGAATTTGGGCTTTCAGCTTCTTTTCTTCTTCTTCTTCTTCTTCTTCTTCTTCTTCTTCTTCTTCACTTTGGCTCGATTTTGAATTTTCAAATTAATTCAAATCATGTTCTAATGCCTTCAAACTTCATATTTCACTTGGGAATCACCTTAAGATCAAATCCCAATGGGATTTAACATCAAATTCATGAAAAATATAAACTCAAATGGACCAAATGGTACTTTTCTTCATGAAAACACTTATGAACATGATAAACTTATAAAACAAGAAACTTTCTAATTTCACTTGTGGCCACTCAAATGACTTTAGACCAACTTCATTTGATGTATTTTCACATAGAGAACAAACCCTAATAAATTTTAAATGTCAATATGCATCAAGATCCAAGAAATTAAAGATTCAACTCAAGACCATGAAGAACAATTTATTTATTTATTGGATTTTTGAATTTTTTGGGATTTTAATAAAATCAAATACTTAGCTCATGTATGTAGAAACAAATACTAATTCAATCTCTGATACCAAGATGATAAGAATGCATAAGCAAAATAACAATAACACGAATCAAATGGTAGAATGATAGAGATTTAGTAAAGAAAAAACTAAGAAAATTGAAAGAACATTTGAGATAAACAAATATCCAATCAATTTAATACTTAATTAATCTAAAACTATAGAAACAACCCTCAAGGGGAAGCAATCTCCTTGCAAATTTACCTTAACAAGTAATCAACCAACATAGGAATCCATCTTACACACTCGCAATGAGTTTACATTAAATATTAAAATAAGCTAGGTGTAAAATGAGAGCCTTAAAGGCTATTTATAATAGGGATAGCAGGGATCTAAGTATTACAAGTATAACCACCAAATGTAAAGTCTTTAATTGTTGGCCAAATTGCACATATAGCCGCCTCATTATGAAAGTACCCTTCTACTAGAATTCAAAGTGCTTGATGGCTATCTAAATTATATAAAAAAAAAGTCCTAATATCTATTTGGTTCAACTAATTAAGCCTTGCTCAAGTCAAATCTCCTATTTATTGACATGGGTGGAGATAGAGTTTAGGCATAGGTTCGGCCAAAATCACTATCTTTGGTTCGAACCTCATATTTTTCTTAAATAATTCATGAATTCTTCACTTGCGGATACTATTCCTTTTTGTGGTTTTAACTTATTTAAAGTACATGAATAATGGGTCATTATCTAGGAAAGGTGAGGGATCTTTATACAAATAGCCGGTTGTTTAGTTTTTCTAGCCATATACATTGATTATATATAATTATACACATAATACATAAATTTTGTATATATTATACCTTCACTGGCTATTTCAGTTTAAGTGGTTGGATGAGCGATTATATGGGCTAATTCTTCTCTGAAGCTCTTTAGACCAGCATTTGCATCTATATCCGCTTTTTGTATCACGTTTTAACTTGTGCCCACTTTGTAAAAAAATTACAAGCGTACCCGCTTTTTCGCATAACTTTAGCATATGGGGCTGAAGTAGCAAAGGTAATCACGCAAAACTTCAGCATTCTAGTAGACGGGCCTGAAGTAGCAAGTGTGTTGAGCCAAGTGTGTAGAAGTTTTTGTTTGTAATTGCTGATCTTAAGCACTATATAAGCTGAAGTTTTTGAAAAAAGCTTTCTAACATACTAGATAAATAATCGGATTGTCAACAGTATCTAAATCATAAATTATGGAAACAATAAACGTAAAAAGAACAGAATTATTATTGTCTACTAACTTACGTATGTGGAAATATTCATAAATTATTGTCTATTAACTTACGTAATTATTTATTATTTATTTTTAAATAATCTGATAAATATATTTATGGCAATCATCCCATGAACTGAAGTTCCATAGCAACACCAATAACAGCAGCAGCAGCAAAAGTAGAAGAAGAAGAAGAAGGAGGAGAAGGAGGAAAAGAAAGGGACTGAAGTTATTAAAAAGTGGGTACAAGTTAAAAATTTTAAAAAAAAAATGGGTATAGGTTAAATGGGGGCGACCAAATAGGGTGCCCCGTGCAATTTTTACTAATATTTTGGGAAAAAAGAAGAGGTCCAAATAGACTAAGGATTAAAATTGCCCAAATTAAATAGCACATAAATGGTTCCCATGTTTGATTCTTGATATCTGCAAAGGAGATCTGCTTAATTAATACAGCAATACAGTATGTACTATTTTTCGACCGAGCAACATGCTAGAGAAAGCATGGTATACAATATTAGAGACAAATTTATGCACTTGTGCTCGCATGAAACTTCACGTGATACTTAGCTTATCCTAACCAGAATTTTTAGATAGTTGAAGAGTTCACCCAAACTTCACGTAACTCGCTCATGATGGAACATCTGCTGATGACTGCAGGTTAAAAAAGAAAGACTTTCATGCGTATAAGCTAACAAGCTTTTGAAAAATGGGCGCTCATGATGGAACATCTGCTGATGACTGCAGGTTAAAAAAGAAAGACTTTCATGCGTATAAGCTAACAAGCTTTTGAAAAATGGGCGCTCATGATGGAACATCTGCTGATGACTGCAGGTTAAAAAAGAAAGACTTTCATGCGTATAAGCTAACAAGCTTTTGAAAAATGGGCGCTCATGATGGAACATCTGCTGATGACTGCAGGTTAAAAAAGAAAGACTTTCATGCGTATAAGCTAACAAGCTTTTGAAAAATGGGCACGATAACACCTTAGGCAGATCCCGCGTTAGAAAGGGAAGGGAACATTAAGCGTTATATGAGATAAAGCACAATTTCACATAGTACAAGCACTTTTAGACGATATGACATTGTCCAAGAAATTAATATGCGAGATCTTTTGGACCATCGTGGACAATATATGCTCGTTATAATTTGGGCTGTGTGATAATTTATCATAAATAACTAGGTATACACAGCTGCATGGAAGGATATTCGATGTAATCATTATAAAACAGCTGCACTATTGGATTATTACACCAGTCACATCAGTTCTGAATTTGGGTGTTTTCTTCCACAATATTCTTGACAACATTTGATTATATTGTTGTGTATGCTGAGCTTATGCTATCTGGATATGTGGTCCTTGCATTAAGCTGATGTTCCACTTATAGAATTCCAAATCTAAGGTCCCCAAAAAATTAAAGATTCATTCATATTTCATACATAGAAGTAGAACGAAGACATTCCCTGCTAACAATTCCCTGCGAGAACAGGACATTCTCTATCCAAATCTGTTTATATACCCAAACCTAAAGCATACTGATCTTTAATATCAAATATAGTAGAAACAAACAACCAACTGTACAGAATGGAATCTTCATTTTATCAACATTAATGGAATGCTTCTTCATTTGGGTGGCTGATATTGAGATGAATGTTGGCCCCTTTATTTTCTAGCCACCTAATTTAACGTTGTGGTACAAAGATGCATGAGGTTGCCATGTGATGAGTTTGCCATCAAAGTGCTCAAATATGCCTGGAATGGAACTATGGGAGGGATAATGGTATTAATAATTTGTTTAATTTCGATCTTAATCTGGTTTATTTCTTGAGTAATACAATCTAGTTAATGCCTGCAAGTAAAAGGCCTAAAACCTATATGTTATGACAACTTTGAATATTCCCCAGAAAGCAAATGACCTGCCTGGTAATTAGATCTATTTGCCAAAGCCAATCCTAACGATTCAAAGTTGCAATGACATAATCACAAAGTGCATTAATTTTCCTCAGTAACAATGGTATATATTCGACCAGTTAACACCAACAACAACAAGTCCAGTGAAATCCCACAAATGAGGTCTGGAAAGGGTGAACTGTACGCAGATCTTACCCCTACCTAATGAAGGTAGAAAGACTATTTTCGAAAGACCCTCGGCTCAAAAGAAGTAAAAATGAAGCAATAAATAGACAGTAGCAACAACCAGGTAAGTAAACATGGGAACAAATGAAGATACGTGCAATAACAAATATCTAAGAATATGATACTATAAAAATAGGTCCAGTCTTGCGGAAAATAATGACACAATATGAAATAGCAAGGTACTAGACATAGAAAAATACAATACTTGGACTAATACTACTGGGATACCTAGATGAAACTCTAGACTACATGTCAACCCACAACTCTAATTCTCGACCTCCATACCCTCCTATCGAGAGTCATGTCCTTGGTAAGCTGAAGTAGAGCCATGTCCTGCCTAATCACCTCACTCTAGTACTTCTTAGGTCTCTCTCTACCCCTCCTCTGATCTGCCATGGTCAACCTCCCACACCTCCTAACCGGCATATCAGGGTCTCTCATCTTCACATACCAGAACCATCTCAGTCTCGGTTCCCGCAATTTATCTTCTATAGGAGTCACGCCCACCTTGTCCCTAATATACTCGCTCATAACCTTATCTTCTCTGGTATGACCACACATCCATCTCAACATCCTAATTTTCGCAACTTTCAACTTCTGAACATGAGATTTCTTGAATGGCCAACACTCGACTATATACAACATGGCCGGGCTAACTACCGATGAACTTGCCTTTAAGTCTAGGTGGCATTTTGTTGTCACACAAAATACCAGAAGTGAGCCTCCATTTCATCCATCTTGCTCCGATGCAGTGTGTGACATCCTAGTCGATCTCCACGTTACCCTATATCACAGACCTAAGATATTTGAAACATCTCCTCGGGATGACTTGTGTATATAACTTCACGTCCACTTCTGCTTCATGATCCCCAGCACTAAACTTACCCTCCAAGTACTCTCTTCGTCCTTCTCAACTTGAAACATTTAGACTCCAGGATTTGTTTCCACACCTCTAGCCTAGCATTAACCTCATAACGCGTCTCATCAATCAGCACTATGTCATCTGCAAATAACATACACCATGGCACCTTTTCTTAAGTATGTCACGTCAACACATCCATCGCTAGAGCAAATAAAAATAGGCTAAGTGCTGATCTTTGATCCCTATCTCCACAGGGAAATAGTCTGAGTCACCTCCCATAGTCCTAAACCGAATCTTAGCTCCATTGTATATGTCCTTAATTACCCTAATGTATGCCACTGGGACACCTTTAATCTCCAAGCATCTTTATAAAACTACCATAGGGACATTAACTTAGACTTTTTCTATATCAATAAATACCATATGCAAGTCCTTCTTCCTCTTCCTATACTGTTCCATCAACCTCCTTATTAGATGAATGGCTTCTATAGGTGACCGCCCTGGCATGAAACCGAACTAGTTCTCCGAAATAGACATACTTCTTCTCACCCTCTTCTCCACCACCCACTCCCAAACTTTCATGGTGTGACTCAACAGTTTGGTACCTCTATAGTTATTGTTATTCTAGTATCACCCCTGTTATTGTACAATGGGACGACTATTAAACTCCGCATATACTCTTCCGGCATCCTTTTCTTCCTAAAAATAACATTAAACAGATTAGTAAGACACTCGAAGCCTGCCCCATCAACGTTCTTCCAAAATTCTACTAGAATCGTCTGGTCTGGTCGCCCTACCCCTCTTCATCTTTTGCATAACCTCCTTAACCTTAATACATCTACAAAATCCAAAATCATGCTGGCTTTTCGAGTCTTCCAAATTCCAAAGATCAATGGTCCTATCCTCATCCTCATTCAAGATTCTATGGAAGTATATCTGCCACATTTGCTAATGCACGCCTCCTCTACCAAGATCTTACCTTCCTCGTCTTGGATACACCTCACTTGGTCCAGGTCTAGAGCCTTTCTCTCTCTATCCTTGGCTAACCCAAATAGTTTCTTGCCACCACCTCTACCCCACAGCTCCTCGTGTAAGCGTTCAAATCCTACATCTTGGCAGTCGTGACTGCTAAGTTCGCCTCTTTCTTAGCCTTCTTATAAAACTCCATATTCATATTCTTTTCCTCCTCATCGACACTCTCCATTAGTTTCACATATGCTGTTTTCTTAGCTTTCACTTTTCCTTGCACCTCTCATTTCCACCACCAGTCCCTTTTGCAGCCCCTCGGGTAGCCCTTCCTGACCCCTAGAACCTCAGGAAAACCATTGCGGCACAAGGTATGACAAGAACCGGCAGGTTTTATACCCCAAAGCATTTGGTTGAGTCTAGCAAGCAGGCCTCTAGTCGGCCAATCATCACTAAAACTGGGCCCGACGATCTATGGAGAAAGATACAAGACAAAGAATACTCAGTCATTTATTAGCTGAACAAAATGCCGGCACAAATTTCTATCCTTGCTTTGCTACAAAGCTCTGATGCACACAAGAATGCCTTGTTAAAAGTGCTGAATGAGGCATATGTACCAAGTAACATCACCAAAGGAGAGATGGCTAACATGGTAGGACAGGTGTTGGAAAGTCACAAGATTACTTTCCACGAAGATGAGCTGCCACCGGAGGGATTGAGTCACAACAAGGCATTGCACATCACTATTATGCAGTGCGAAGATTATTTTATCACTAGAATCCTGGTCGATGGGGGGTCCAGTCTCAACATTTGTCTGTTGGTAACACTCAGGACATTAGGAAAAGAGCTACATGAAATCAAGGATGGGGACATCAACGTCAAAGCTTTCGACGGTTCTTAAAGGTCTACTATTGGGGAGATTTGCTTATGTTTTCAAATGGGGCCTACTTGGTTTGATATTGATTTTCAAGTGATAGATGTGTCGGCATCTTACAATCTATTCTTGGGATGACCATGGATTCATGTCCCGGGGTTCGTGGCTCAACACTACATCAGGCAGTGATGTTTGAGTGGAATCACCAAGAGGTGATCATTTATGGTGAAGGTAGCAATCCTATATACAGTCGTCAGATCATTCCAGCAATTGGAGGAAGGAGAAGGATAGGCGGGGAAACTTACCACCACATTGAGTGAGTCAACGTCGTCGATAAGGATAAATGGTGGAATAACAAAATTGAAAGCATATTGAACCGAAGCGGGTATGAACCCGGCAAGGAACTTGGCAAGAATCTCTAAGTAATAAGTAAGCCTATCAAGCTTAAGAAACACAACACCACCTTCGAATTGGGGTATGAGTATACCTGGAAAGAATTTAACGAATGGTTGCCACCCTGGTGCGGTCCTTACTATCCATTGGAGCAGCCAATACCCCATTTGGAGCAGACCTTCCCATTGTTCGAGGTCATCTACGAGTCAGAAGAAGAAGAAGCACTGGCAACGATGAGGAATTTGTTCCTAGAAAAAAATTCCTGGGCTACAGGATGTAAGCAGAGGAACATGCCTCAATAACTGGGCTATCAGAACCACTAGAGCCCAGCGAGCCTAGGGGTTGCAAGGCTGAACAAGCATCATGCACTATTTTATTTTACTAGTTTACTTTCCTTTCACATTTTATTTTCTGCAAGAAAGAGCTTCGATGTTCAAAACAGTTATGGAATTTATCAAAGCATTTCAGTTTTCTTATAAATCTTACTCTTATTATTTTCTCTTATTACTTTACTTATACAGTATTACTATTACTTATCTTGATGAACCAATGACTGTGACATGCAACGAGACAATGCAACAAACGGACGTATATTCATAGAAAAACGATATACCGGAAGATATTATTAAAGAAGTTAAGAATTTACAAAATCGGCCTAAGTCCAACCTGGATGAGACAGAAATTGTTAACCTGGGAGATGCAAAAAACATCGAAGAAACATGAATCAGCATTCATTTGTTACCATCAGAGAAGGAAGAATATACAGATTTTCTAAGAGAGTATGAGGACATATTCGCCTGGTCGTACAACGACATGACTTGTCTAAGTACATCTATTGTGGCTCACAAACTACAAACCAATCCAGACTGTCTTCCGGTAAAATAGAAGCTCAGAAAGTTCAAGCCAGATATGAGTTTGAAAATTAAGGAAGAAGTCACTAAGCAGGTCAAAGCCAAGGTTCTAAGGGTAGTGGAATATCCAACATGGTTAGCGAACATTGTGCCAGTACCGAAGAAGGACGGGAAGGTTAGAGTCTGTATTGACTACCGGGATCTCAACCAAGCCAATCTAAAAGACGACTTCCCCTTTGCCAAACATACACATCCTGATTGACAATTGCGCCAAACACGAGTTGCAATCATTTGTAGATTGTTTCGCGGGGTACCAGCAGATCTAGATGGATGAATAGGATGCTGAGAAAATGGCTTTCATTACGCCGTGGGGAATGTATTACTACAAGATGATGCCATTCGGGTTAAAGAATGTAGGGTCCACCTACATGAGGGCCATGACCACCATTTTCCACGATATGATACACAAGGAGATAAAAGTATATATGGATGATGTCATCATCAAGTCCAAGAAAGCCACTGATCACATAGAGGATCTAAGGAAGTTTTTCAACCGATTGCGAAGGTATAACCTGAAACTGAATCCCGCAAAATGATCCTTGGGGGTTCCTGCCGGAAAATTACTTGGGTTTATTGTGAGTCACCGGGGAATAGAACTGGATCCATCAAAGATCAAAGCCCTTCAAGAATTGCCACCCCTAAGGAACAAGAAAGACATAATGAGCTTCTTGGGGAGACTTAACTATATCAGCCGGTTCATAGCATAATATACAGTTGTATGTGAGCCGATCTTCAAGATGTTGAAGAATGATGCCGCCTGATGACTACCAGAAAGCTTTCGACAGAATCAAGGAATACTTGTGAACGCCACCAATTTTGGTCCCGCTTGATCCGGGTAGACCTTTGTTACTCTATATCACAGTGTTAGATGGTGCCTGCAGTTGCGTCCTGGGGCAGCATGACAATACAAGAAAGAAAGAACATGCCATTTACTACCTCAACAAAAAGGTCACTCCATACGAGGCCTGGTATTATCTATTGGAACGCACCTGCCGTGCTTTAACTTGGGTAGCCCAGAAGCTGAGGCACTACTTCTATGCCTACACTACATATCTCATATCAAGGATGGATCCTTTGAAATACATCTTTCAGAAGCCCATGGCTACTGGCAAGCTAGGCAAGTGGCTAATCCTTTTGAGTGAATTCGACAATGTCTACGTGACTCAGAAAGCAATCAAGGGATAGGCACTAGCAGATCACCTTGCTAAAAACCTGTAGACGGAGAATTCAAACCCCTAAAAACATACTTTCCAAATGAAGAGGCATTATTCATAGAAGAAGATATTGAAGAATCCTATGATGGTTGGAGGATATTGTTCAATGGAGCAGCAAATTTCAAAGGAGTTGGCATAGGAGCGGTCCTAGTATCAAAAAATGGTCAGCAGTATCCGGTATCCGCCAAACTCAGGTTCCCATGCACCAACAACATGGTCGAGTACGAAGCATGCATCTTAGGGCTTGAAATGGCCATCGATATAAAAATCTAAGAGTTGCTACTGATTGTGGACTTAGACCTACTCATACATCAGGTACGAGGAGAATGGGCGACCAAGAATTCCAAGATACTCCTTTATCTGCACCATGTACAGGAGTTGAGGAAAAGGTTTACAAAGACAGAGTTCCAGCATGTTCCCAGAGTCCATAATGAGTTTGCCGATGCATTGGCTACCCTGTCATCCATGATACAGCATCCGGATACAAACTTCATTGATCCTATTCCGATAAAAATCCACAATTAGCCAGCTTATTATGCTCACGTTGAAGAAGAAGCAGATGGAAAACCTTGGTTTCATGACATCAAGGAATATTTGGAAAAAGGAGAATATCCAGAGCTTGCAAACACCACTCAGAAGTGCACACTTCGAAGGTTGTCCAACAATTTCTTTCACAGTAGAGGAATCATGTATAGGAGGACTCCGGATGTGGGATTACTAAGGTGTGTCAACACAAGGGAAGCATCCAAACTGCTAGAGGAAATTCATGCTAGGACCTGTGGTCCGTATATTAAGGATTTTGTCTTAGCAAAGAAGATACTCTGTGCTTGTTACTTTTGGATGACAATGGAAATAGACTGCATCCAATATGTCTGGAAATGCCATCGATGTCAGATACATGCAGACATGATAAAGGTACCTCCAAATGAGCTTAATGCAACAAGCTATGGTCGTTCGCCGCATGGGGAATGGATGTTATTGGACCAATCGAACCTGCCGCTTCTAGCGGGCACAGATTCATTCTGGTGGCAATTGATTATTTCACCAAATGGGTCAAATCAGCATCTTACAAAGCAGTGACTAAGAAAGTCGTGGCAAACTTTGTCTGCGACCGCATTGTTTTCTTATTCGGGATTTCAAAGTCAATCATTACTGATAACGGTTCCAACCTCAATAGTGACTTAATGAAAGCTATGTGTGAAACCTTCAAGATCAGACACAAGAATTCGACAACCTACCGGTCTTAGATGAATGGAGCCGTAGAAGCCGCCAATAAGAACATTAAAAAGATACCAAGGAAGATGATAGAGAAGCATAAGCAATGACACAAAAAGCTATTGTTTGCTCTATTGGGGTATCACACCACAGTCCAAACATCAACTGGGGAAACCCCGTATATGTTGGTTTATGGTACAGAGATAGTCATTCCTGCCAAAGTAGAAACGTCCTCCTTAAGGACCATACAAGAAGCTAAGCTCGACGACGCAGAATGGTTGAGAAACCGCTACGAGCAGGTGGCTCTTATAGATGGGAAGAGAATGAATATAGTTTTCCATGGTCAGCTTTATCAGAACAGAATGCCCAGAGCTTTCAACAAGAGAGTCAAGCCAATACGGTTCACACTGGGGCAATTGGTGTTAAAGAAAATTTTCCCGCATCAAGATGAAACCAAAGGGAAATTCTCTCCCAATTTGCAGGGTCCATACATGGTTCATCGGGTTCTGACAGGAGGAGCCCTTATACCTGCAGAAATGGACGGAGAAGTTTGGCCAAAACCAATCAATTCAGATGCAGTCAAGCGCTACTATGTGTAATCTTCATGCTTTTCCTATATGATATAATTTGAACTACATCTGACTTTATTCTCGTTTAAGAGGGGATACGTAGGCAGCCTTATGGGTTCGGTCACAATTCAATAAAAAAAAATTTTCCCCCCGCAATTGGAAACTGGGGTAGAATTTTGAGGAGGACCCTTAAAATTCCAAAGTAATTTCAGCCGATCATCGCAAGAAATTGTCAGAAGCAACAGCCCATTAAAATGGGGCAGAATTTGGAGGAGGACCCTCAAAATTCCAAAGCAAGAGAGATTGCAATGTCCTGAACCACATCACAGTTGTCGGTTCATCCCAAAAAAACTATTTCTTAAATATATACTTATGTCATATCTTTACAAACTCATGCATGTTTATTATCAAAATCTCTTTGTTCAGCAACGCTACCCCAATGATACATGACGTGTCATCAAACCAAAACTAAACGGGGCAAGCAAAGTCAGCGGGGACACGAAACTAACCTTTCCCCTTTGCAAAACTCGCAATTTTTCTTTGGATGGAGGCACACAAGTCGCAAAATCATATATTATACACTCATACTTTTCAGGAATACAACTCTCAGAACTGTCACACCTATTCACAGTTGCTATCTATATATAGTACCCCCAGCAGCCACAATATCGCAATCAGCTATCAGCTAAGAAATTTTATTACTATTCGCTTTTTATTTCTTGCATTGCATAAGGCTACCATTCTGCCTTCCGAGACTAAGCATTGTCTCCATCTACATTCTTGCATTGCATAAGGCTACCATTCTTCCTTCCGAGGTTAAGCTCTACCTCCATCTATATTTCCCGCATTGCATAAGGCTACCATTATACCTTTCGATACTAAGCACTATCTCCATCTGCATTCTTTCACTGCATAAAGCCACCATTCTGCCTTCCGAGGTTAAGCTCTACCTCCATATGCATTTCCTACATTGAATAAGGCTACCATTCTGCCTTCTGAGACTAAGCACTGTCTCCACCTACATTCCTACATTGCATAAGGCTACCATTCTGCCTTCCAAGACTAAGCACTATATCCATCTGCATTCCTGCATTGCATAAGGCTATCATTCTACCTTCCGAGGTCAAGCACTACCTCCATCTGCGTGGCTGAAATATTACCACCTTTAGTTACCCTTGCATGGCTGAAAGATTGCCACATTTATTTATGTCCTGCATTGGCTGAAATATCGCCACCTTTATTTATGTTCTACATCGTCTAAAAGATCTCCACCATTATTTATGTCCTGCATCGGCTCAAAGATTGCCATCTTTCTTTTTTTATGTCTTGCATCGGATGAAATATTGCCACTTTATTTACGCTTTTGTGGGCTGAAAGATCGCCATCTATCGCATTGCATGGGCTGAAAGATCGCAAAATTTGTCCAAAGGTTTAATTGTTCGGAGGCACCATTCCAATAGCCCGAGAACGGCATGCCATGGCCTGAGGAGCCCTTTTAATCTCTTGCATATCATTATTCAAAGGCATCGTAGTTCGGAGGCATCATTCCCATAGCCCTAGAGCATCATTTCATAGCCAGCGAATCCTTTATTATACGCTTCATGTCCCAGGACATTATGGTCTAAGGACGTCATCCTAACCATCCGGAGATAGCATTCATGGTGCGACGGGAATTTGCATCACGTTTAATTTTTTTGCACGATATACGCGTATATTGTTTGTTTGCATGTAAACTGGCTAGCAACGACCCTCTATGCAGGAGTAATCCCGCTCTAGTTCCCGCAGCCCTATCAAACTTTAACCATCCATCCCAACCTAAATATCACATCCGTTCTTGAAAGATCTCCATCGGCATATTCCGCTGTCGGATCCTGAATTACATATGGCCTGATTCGTATAAGACCAGGAATATGTAGGCAACTCAGAAGCCAGAGCATGGTCAATCTTTTCAAACTATTTTGCCCGATCAAAATTGGCCATCATATCTTTACCCAACAACTCTTCATCCTTCCCGGGTAAAGAGGGGCAGTTGTCGATACCCAATTTTTCACTGTATATTTTTTATATGCAAAATACTTTTAAAATAGTGTGTGTGTGTGTGTGTGTGTGTCTATATATATATATATATATATATATAT
>MU684697.1:82167-95789 GCA_026770625.1 Nicotiana glauca
GTTTAATTAATGAGAGATAAATTGTTGTGTAGACAAACATTCTTATGTCCAAAGCTATTAAGAGCTCCCTTCCATTTGTTGCTCCATTGTTTATGTGACATTATTTGTTTATCAGTCTATTATAAAGAAGGATTCATATACTCTCTCCTATCCATTTCAATGGTTAATTTAGCTTTTCAAATTTAATTCAAAATAAGTGTCATATTAACAAACCGAGAAGACAATGATTTTTTTTTTTCAAATTTATTTACACTTGCTCTAGTAAATGATCATGCAATTTTCTACAAAAAACTCATGTTTAACGAGAGATGAAGGATAAATAGTCAAATGATTAATATGGTTATTGTAATTAACTAAATTTCTTTATGGGTGTGTCACACCCGAGAAAGACATAAAAAGGACCAGAGGGAATATTTGGAAACAGCTAATGGTAAGCTTCCTATTTTACTTTTAGTGAGAAAATTTTATTATCACATAAATATTAAGATCACAAATTTCAAAATTAAAGTCTTATATTTATATAAATATTATCATCACACGTTTCAAAAAATTTTATTTTTATTTAAATATCGTGCATAGTCAAACAATATCATATATGCAAACATCTGAAGAAATAGATAATGCAAATCATTTAGAGAATTAATCAAGAAATAGAAAATAATTTTTCTTTACTGCTATAAGAAAAGAAAATGTTTTTTTTTATATTTTATATAATGAAAGTGGGGGCTGTTAGTAAGAATTGTGGAAACTTTAATTATTGCATGGGGAAATGAATACTTGATTGACTATTCCTAGAAGTAGCCATGTGTTGTTCGTAATTTGTAACTCAAATGTCTCCTCCATTTTTCTCCATTGAAGTATGCATGTCTAACTACGCCAACACGCATTGCCAAGGCTTAGGGCACTGCAACTCCAACACCTATTAATTACTCAATTACTATTATATGTTCTACTAGTACTATTCATTTGACAAGTCATTTGCTCCGTAAGATTCCTTTCAACTCTATAATTTTAAGGTATCAACTTCTATTAATTATATATTTCGATATAGTTTAATCAGGGGATTAGATGCGGGTTCATGTGAATCCATAATTTTTAGCTTAAATTTGGGTTTATCAGCCTAAAAGCTACTGAAATTGTTGAAAATATTGAACTATGAACCCATAAATCAAACAATATGGTGAATTTAGGGATTGAATCCGATCCTGAACCCATAGAATTAACATTCTGGATCCGCCTCTAATTGACTTAGTTAAAGGGTTAAGAGCTTTATATTCTGGTAGAATTACCTGGAATTTGAAAAGCCAAACGATAGAATATTTTATTATAGATTCAACTTTGATAACGTGACTTAAATAGTATCAATAATTTACATTTTCTATTTTGTACAATTTTTTAAGACTCGTTGCATATGAATGTACGCTCAATAAATCATAAATTGTACCTATTTAAAATGTTAATTAAGAATCTATTAACCTAAGACTCTAGAATAGGAATTAACAACAATCAAGTTAAACAGTAACGAGTTATATGACGGGAACCTAAATTATAACAGGATCTATAGATCTCGAATACAGCATAATTGAAAAAAGAAGAAAAAAATGATCTTGATGGATAGTGTAGACATCAAATCAAAGAGGAGTGGAAGAGGAAACAAATGGTAATTTTTGAGTTTATATGTAACCAAAAAAAGCTATCCCAGGTAAAGTTACTCTTTAGTAAGAAATCAATCGGACAAGACTGGCAAGGTAAATAGTGGACCTAGTTTGGCTAGGAAATAGGAAGATCCAATTCTAGTTCTAATTTAATATACTATATATGCTACTTTTACAAGTTGTCCCAAGAAATTGAAGCATATTTTTCAAATTAAACTTTTGTTGTTTCAATGTATGTTACCTTTCCGTTGGACAATGTCCATGTTCTCAAGGTGAGATCTAAAAAGAAGATATAGAAACTTCTTTGAATAATGAGTTTCAACAAAACCCCATATAATATTCCCAAAAATTAGTTGGAGAAAATCAAAGCCCCATTTCTCAAAAAACAAAAAACTTTTGCATAGTCCAAAAGGGTCTCGAATAAAGGGAGGAGAAAAAATAAAAGGCCAATCTCTTTTCTTGTAAAGGTATATTTTCCCTATGAAATGAATGTTTGCCTCAAGACATTACTAGTTAGCAACTATAAATGTGACATCAAGACTCAAGATTGGGGATTTAACTCTACTCTAATCACTACCTATTCTCTCTCCTCCTGCCAAGATACCTGGAACTAATCTCTCTTTCCTCAACTACCTATTGTCTTACTTACATTTCTTTTCTTCCATTAATTTTTTTTATTTTTAAATAGAAGATTGGGGAAGGGTGAAAGTGTAATTAACCTCAATTTATAAAATCACTTTTCAATTTAAATCCTCTTATTAGTGATAAGGGTAAAATTAGAAATAATAATTAATCTCTTGATTTGTTAAAGTGGGACAAGTAAAAGGAAAAATCTAACTTTTAAAATACCGAACACGTAAAAAGAAATAAAAAAGAGTATCAAATATAATGAGATTGGTAAAGACATGGATGCTATATATAGCGTGCAACAGTAGAGAATTGGCACTTCACTAGCAGGTGAAAATCATAAGAGATGAGGGTTCAATTCCTAATTGAAACCAAAAAAAATTCTAGATGATTCTTTTCATATACCTAAATAGTGGTAAACAATTATCCGATACTTATGCCAGCATTAGGAGTGTCAATGGTTCGGTTCGGATGGTTATTTTATAAAATTTGTCATACCATTTTTTCGGTTATTTTATTATGTATAACCAAAGTTAGACTTTTCAAAACCGTCACAATCATGTCGATTTCTCTTCGGTATCGGTACGATTCGGTTAATTTTCGATATTGTTTTAAATAACATGTAAGATTCACTAGTTGAAATAGAATGCAATAACATACGTTCTTTTATAGGATTTAGCAAAAAGCTCTAGATATTTTTACTATTTAAAGGGTGATGAATTAAAAAAAAGATGGCTAGAGTATAGATCCATCAACTATTCTACAACAACGTAAAAGAAATCAATCAAAGGCAAAAAAAATATAAATCCCACGAGTTGAAAGATATACGAAAATGGAACTCAAGAATAAAGTCTACAAAAGATAAATCTGAATTATAAGAAAGGAAACATATTCAATACATTGTAGTTTGCTACTCATAATCGCTAGAATACTTTGTGTCTTGCTAATAAAGATACTTAAAATAACTTAGTTTAAGTAGAAGTAGCATAATAGGTTTTAGGAATTAGTATTTTGAGTTAATTACTTGTTGACTTGTAATAGTTTTCATAGTTCCAAGGTCCAAAGAAAATTTAATGCTTTAGTATTTTTAAATTTACCAAATAAATATATTTTTCACATGTAAAATTTATTCGGTACGGTTCGGTATTTTTTCGGTTTATTTTTATAAAATAAAAAAACATACCCTAATTATCGGTGTGGCTATAGATTTGTATAAAAACCTACGATTTCTTAAAAATAAACCTAAAAATCGGTTCGGTACGGTATGATTCGGTCGGTTTTCGAATATCCATTGACACCCCTAGCTAGCAGGAATAGCAAGACCTGGTAGCTAGAATATTTGAGGTGTATGTTAACTGGTCGAATATGATTTTTATGCATCACCTCTATCTAGGTTCTCTTCCCTCGCTAACGTTCCCCCCTTTTTTCTAACGTTTACCTGTGCCCTAGCCCACAGTCGTCGCTTGTAGCCTTCGAGCTATCGACGGATAATAGGTAAGTTCTCTTTCCTATCTTCCCACATTATCATCCATTCTCTCTCTCCTTCTCCCTTTTCTTTTTTTTTTCTTTTCCATTGCACTCTCTCCCCTCTTTATCTTCTGGTATTCGGCGCCGGTGGGTATTCCGACATCCGTTCTTTCTCTCTATTTCTCTCTCTCTTCTTCGTCTTCTTGTTGTTCTATCCCTCGATTTCTCCTCCCCTCGTTCTTTCTCGCCTTTTCCCCCTCTTCTGATCGAATTCCTACGAGGCAGTTTGCCTCCACCATAGGCGCCTCCACTCAGACTCTTCCCTCTTTTTTATCTGATGCAGTGAGGGTGTTTCTGGCAGTCGTACCGTCGTGGGTTTAGGCAGACCTGTCGGCAGTCTCTCCGATGTGTGTTAGCCAAGCCATTGTTCCGATATGAGGAGTCCCTCTCACAAGTTCTAGATCTATAGGGGCAACACCTCGACATCTTTGGCGTGGTCTAGGTTCCACATTTCTAGCCTTTGGTATTTGATACATTTAGTATTTTCCTGTCGCCCTTTAGTTTTTAGTATTATTAGTTTGATAATTGCATCTCCTTGTGTTTTGTTTTTATTTATCACATTCACTTGCATCACTTAATTACTTCCTTGTATTTGCATTCATTTAGTGCGTTGAACTGTAGACTACTTGCTATCCTAGTGTATCTTGGTGCGTTATATAGTGGTACTGGCATATTATTTCCTCAGTTTAGAGTGGTCGGGGAGAGTGATGATGGAGTGAGATCATGTCCTCGGGCAGGATTTAGGGCAGAGAGTGGGGGGGGGGGAAGGGGAGTAAGGTTTCCTCTAGGCCGAGAGTAGGGTCCTAGAATATAGGGACATTGATAGGAAAGTCTATAGAACTAGGGAAGATTCTCCAAAAGAGGAAGATCAACATCGCGTGTGTCTAAGAGATTATGTGGGAGGGTACTAATGCACGTGATGTTAACAGGTATAAGCTATGGAATTTGGGAAGGGCTGGGCGCAAGAACGGGGTAGGAATTTTAGTAGATAGGGATCTCAGAAAACTGGTGGTAGATGTTAAAAGGGTGAACGATAGGTTGATGTATATTAAGCTAGTAGTTGGTGGACACATTTTAAGTGCTATTAGCACTTACGCTCCGCAAACAGTCTTGGACGAGGAGGTTAAAAGGCATTTTTGGGAGGATCTAGATGAGGTGGTGAGGTATTCCGCACAGTGAAAATCTAGTTATATGAGGTGATTTTAATGGCCACATTAGGAAGTCAGCTAAGGGATATGGCAATGTGCACGGCGGGTTTCATTTTGGAGTTAGGAACGAGGGTGGTTCCTCATTCTTGGACTTCGCCAAAGCATTTGATTTGGTAGTTGCTAATTCATGCTACCAGAAGAGAGAGGATCACTTGGTCACGTTCTGGAGTTTAGTGTCCAGGTATCAAATTGATTATCTTCTCTACAGGAAGAGTGATAGAGGCTTATTCAACGATTGCAAGGTTATACCGAGTGGGTAGATTTTTACCCATCACAGGCTCTTGGTACTGGAGTTGGACATTAAGAGAGATAGGAAGAGGAACGCAATGTACGAGTAACCTAGGATCAAGTGTGAAACCTTGACTAAGGACAAAGCTCGGGTATTTAGGGGAGAAATTATTGGCTCTGGGGGCCTGGAAGAGTAGTGGGGACACATTTGTATATGGAGCAAGATTGTGGGCTGCATTAGGCATGTCTATCTTTACTCCGAACGAAGTAGGCTTCTCAGGTGGTAAGACAACAACTTCAAAGGGTGTAGGTGTGTTTGCTGGTAACATAAACTCAACTTCAATCGGCGCTGGTGTCTTTGTAGAGGGTGGTGCTTCAAACTCAAGTGGCATGGACATGTTTACCCCAGCATCCCCAGAAGGCTAAATCTGGACCACAATCGAATTAAAAGTGACTACTGGCTTCTTTGGATCATCGCCTTCTGTGATTAAACCGATTGATCCCTTGGGGTCCCAGTCATCCTCTATCTCGATCATGTGAACACCCCCACCTTTGTGGTATGGCAAATGGTCATTGAGGACATTCAAAGAAAGCTCTTTTGCTACAATGATCTTATTGTCAATCAAAGTCTGGATCTTATCCTTCAGAGAACGGCATTCATTGATGATATGTCCTTTCATGCCGGAATGATATGCACATGGTTTATTTAGATTGATCCATTGAGATGGGTTTTTAGGTGTTACATCAGGGATAAATGTGACATAACCAGCAGCTTTGAGCCTTTCTACAGCTGGTCAACTGGTTCAGCAATAGTGGTATACTGTTTGGGAGGTCTACGGTCAAAATTTGGTCGTGGTCTAGGGAAGTTTTGACATCGGTAGGTGATTGATAGTGGGATGGTTGGGTGTTGTAGGCTTGGTAAACATGTGTCGGTTGGGAGTATTTAGGTGAAGTGGGCTGATATGCGGGAGGTGGAGCTGATTGATAAGTGGGTGGTGGAGTTTGGT
This sequence comes from Nicotiana glauca, assembly GCA_026770625.1. Classification (NCBI taxonomy): domain Eukaryota; kingdom Viridiplantae; phylum Streptophyta; class Magnoliopsida; order Solanales; family Solanaceae; genus Nicotiana; species Nicotiana glauca. Next base: position 88,420 of record MU684697.1, read on the forward strand.
AAATGGGTGAGGATGCTTGATAATTTGGAGTAGGTTGATATGTGGGTGGAGAATTGGTTAGGTTTGGTATTTAATAGGGGATTTGGTTCTCTGTGCAACCATTACAATGCCTACGTCCCTTTTCTTGGACGTACCACCAGATTGTAACGCCTTATTGGTATCCTGCAAGGCTGCAAAGTTCGTAACCATATCACTCTTGATGCCTTCCGCGATCCTTTCTCCTAGCTTGATGATATCAAAAAATTTATGATTCTCAATTAGCATCAACCTTTCATAATATTGTCGGTCCTGAGCCCGGACGAATAACTTGTTCATTCGTTCTTCCTCTAAGGCTGGTCTAACCTTAACAGCTTTTGATCTCCAGCGAGTGGCATATTCGTAGAAGGTTTCTGTGGGTTTCTTCTTCAAGTTTTGGATATAGAACACATTCGGTGCATTCTCTGTGTTGAACCTGAATCTATCCATGAAATCGGATACCATGCTTACCCAGTTTGACCACTTCTTCAGATCCTCACTAATGTACCAAGATAAGGTGTCTCCCTTCAAGCTCCTCATGAAAATCTTCATGTGGATCTTCTCGTCTCTTCCCACTCCGACCAGTTTGTCACAGTATGTACTCAAATGAACCCTGGGATCCCCTGTACCATCAAACATTTCAAACTTGGGAGGTTTGTACCCCTTGGGCAGTTCGACATCGGGCTATATGCATAGATCTTCATAGTTTAGCCCCTCAATTCTGTTACTACCTTCAATACCTTGAATTCTGGTGGTCAAACTTTTAAGCTCTTCAGCTAAATTTTTGATGAGCGAGTCCTTATCATTGGACTTGGGTGTGCTTGAGATGGGCTGGTTGGAGTGTGGAACAGTCTCCACGTAGATGTGGGTGTTGTTCTATGTGTGGCAGTGGTCGTTTGTGGAGTTCAAAGGTTCCGAGATGAGCAGTGGAGTATTGTTGGGAGTATGGTAAGTATTTTAATGGTGGTGAGGAGCGGGATGGTTTTTTTGCTTTGGGATGTTTTGTGGTGGTATGAGATTCCGAGCATTTGGGAAAGTAACTTCTAGAGTGGTGAGGGAAAAATGACAGACTTGCCAAATTCCGGACTTGATCAAGTTCTTCTTGAAACTTCAATAGCTTTTGTTCTATTTGAGATGAATTTTCCTTGGGGACCAGAGCACCACGAGTGACCTCTACCCGTTCAGCTGAGCTGTTCAAATCTTCCATTCTTCTTTTGCTTTTGTGTCTGACAGGACTGGGAGGAGGAGTAGGTGGAGGGCCCCCTAGATCTTGTAAAATATGATGAAATTGCCAGAGTTCACGAACTAACCTTTTGGGAGGGGAATAAACAAAATGTAAAAACAAAAAGGTGATATGTCAATAAGGATCATAAAAAAAATGTTGCAATATTTAAACACGTAGTGCAGGAAATATAAAGCAGATCCTAATTTTGGGGACCTCGTTGTGCCCGAGGTAGGCCTAGCAACAAGTAAATTTGAAGAAATTAGAATGCTAAATGCCTCATTTTATTGATACAAAGGTAGAAGAATCCCAAAACGATACTAAATAATAAGAAAAAGTTACTAATGGCCATTGGCCTTATTACATCTTAAAGAGCGAAAAATGGAAATTCCTATCTATTTGGTCCCAGAGGGACCTTCCCTAGACTCGACATTGTTGGTTCCATCGAACAGATCTCCCAGCTCGCGCAATCCTAGTAGCAAGTAGGCTCTGGCTAGATGTCCTCTTGCATTTGCTTCATTAGTCCGACAATCCTCGACCCTTTTCAGAAACTTCTTTTCCAACTCAACTATACCTTGCTCCAGATAGACCAATCGCTTCTTGGCGCTGACAGCCATATCCTTCCACTCCTCGATTAGTTTTTGATTGGCTTCTTGTATTTCACGATGCTCATTTTCACATTCCTGAATCCTCTTGCGCAGTTGATTGTACTTGACCTATGCTTTATCCTTTTCATCGACGATCTTGTGACCTCGAGCAAACCCGGGTTGACCCAGATCATTGTGATTGTCCTCCAGCCAGCCTGAATAGTGTGGGGTGCGACCAGCATGGTGCCCTTTCCCAAGATAATTTTGCAATGCCACACATGCTGAGCATGGCACCTGTATGGACTATCATCATTCTAGAAGTTAGCTCGGAAGTGACTCATCTTGTCGACCTTTGGTATAACCTACTTCCTACCAACCTATCTCATAACTCGGAGAGGGACATAAGGATAGGTCCCCCTCAAACCGACAAGTATCAAAAATGGCGCATCACTGGATCGACCGATGAATTCTTCAATAGGGAACCACTTGAACATCCATTGTACCCGGTCTCCAGTCAAATTATCATAGAGTTCAACCCATTCTCTAGAATTCTCCAGTTGGGCGAACATGTTGGGCATGTAATTCATTCGCTTTGGGTGATAGAAAGCGATATGATCGTCCCAGTCCCTTTGATGGATTTCCTGTTAGTACTTACCCCTTTGGAGATGTTCCACGAGCCATAGTAGAAGTAGCAGATTACAACCTCAAAGTGTTTGGCCCCATGTTGACACCTTTCTAGGGCCTGGTATATTTCTGCAATGATTATTGGTACAAGACTGAATATTTGTCCGTCAATTCCTTCAATTAGAGTTTGGTTACCATGGCTAGCCTGGTATGGATCCTTGTTTTCTTCATCGAAAATACTATCATCCCCAAGTAGAACATGAAGACAAATACCCGTTGGTGAATATGCCCCAATGATGTAAGGGCAAACTCATCAAGATAAGTACATTAAGATTTGCTGTGACCGTTCTTCTCGTACAAGTATTCAAAGGGAATGTATGACTCTTTCAAACATGTTAAGTCTGGATTCTTCTTTAGACCCATCATTTTGAGAAAACCTCTTCCTTTGTGATTTTCCGGCATCAATAAACCCAGAGTTTCCCACGGTATACCAGCCAGTCCTCCTATTTTCTCAAACAATGGTGTAATCTCAATGTCTTCGAAGCGGAACACAGACCTATCACAATCCCAAAACAAAGTGGAAGCTTCTATGATTTTGTTGTTGGGTTGAATTTACAGGAGAGAAGGTAGATTTCCTAGATATTTCTAGACAAGAGCTTGATCACTGGAATGAAGATCTTCCCACCAGTTTAGCAATTTCGGGTAGATGTTGGTGACCATGCCGAATCTGGGGACTTCGTGCCTCATATTTTTATAAGACAAAGTGTTAGGCCCTTACCCCCACCAGACTCGACTACTAAATATCAATAATTGGCATAACAAGCATTTAGTTCTCCAAATAAATGCACAAAATGTGGTAGCGTCCATTTGGGTTTCAAGGAAAATCAATGGACTTGGACAAGGCTATCTTAAAGAGTCATTATGCGGACAACATAACTAACTCGGCTAGGTTTGACCATGATGCATGCACAAATTTAAACGGAGTAAGGTTTTCTATAGTGTATTAGACTGGTACCCTTGAGCGGGCAACTCAAGAGGGAAAGACGCGAAACTGTCGACTACACTGTTGATCAACTGGTTTACCGCAAATATGACATTGCCGGATTTAGGGGATGATAATATCATAAGAGCGCAACCACTCATTATAAGTGTTACTATGGTATTTCGTTTGGCATGAGTGGAATATGATGTTAAAAACATGTTTATGCAATAATTACAACAAGTTCTCATGTATTTGCACGTTCATAATAATAATTACAATAATTTGAAACAGCAATACGGGAATGCAGTAAAGGAAAGTGGTAGAGAAATAAAGAAAAGAAACAAAGAGACAAGTAAGTTTCATGGTAGAAGAAGGAATTAAATACTTAAAGATATTAAACAAGTAAAGAAATGTAGGAAATGTAAAGTCATAGTAATAACTTGAAATGGTAAAAGCCTAAAAGAATTCCCCAGCAGAGTTGCCATGCTGTCGATGCCCCATTTTTCTCGCAAAATTGGATTTATGACATTTGGAAGGACAACTCGTTCCCTTTTGGGAATTGGGTTTAAAAGAAGTGAAGAGTCGCCACCTAATGATTAAAGTGCATTAGGATACTAAGAAGGGTTTTGTTTGGATAACCAGAGATTGGGTAAGGGCTTGAAATTATTCCAAGGGGAAGGTGTTAGGCACCCCTCAGAATCCATTAGTGTGGTTCCCGGCCAAGCTATTGTTGTGACTTTAGGTATAAATAACATGTAAGCAAGTAGGACTTTCCAATAAAAGGTGATTTCACATAATGGTTGCAAATAGATGGAGTCAAAAGAAACAAAAGAAAATTTGAATTTTGAGAAAAAGAGTTTAAATTGAAAATAAACAAGTAAACAAGGGGGGGGGGGAGGTTCTAGGTTGATAAACAATATGGATCACCCCACATAACACCCGGTAACCACTTATACATGTGGTGTTATCGCATGATCATCATATCCATATCTACCCTTTCCCACCCCGTTAAGGTATTAAACGCAGAATGGTCTCGTTTTACTTATTGCATGCTATTACCTGCCCAAATCCTATCAGTCCTAGAGACATTTGGGACAACTAATCCTAAAGGGAAGAGGTATGGGATTTTATAGTTTTAAAAGGACAAAATTCTAAGGCGGCAGTCAAAAACACATAGAACAAATATGGGAAAAACACTCAAACACATAAGGCTCAAACAGACCTCCTTAGATCAAAGAAAACATGTAGTTCAGCATGGCTTTCACGTAATGATTAGGGTCTAATTAAACATAAAAGGAATTGGTGGTAGACTGATTTATTACATAGTTTAGATAAGAAGCCCGAATCAGGCCTGCCTGCTGGTTGTAGTTAATAAAATATGATTCAGTTTATAAGTTTATCCCAAGGCTTGCCTAAGTGATAGACGAAACCTATAGGCATGATATCTACTGATTTCAGATACAATAGAAGAAAAACTGATTGCAGATTGATTTAGGTAAAAAGAAAGTTATAGGTAAAAAAACGAGCACAGATTCTTCCATTGGTAATGCGTTGTTAATGCCAGTTTTAAACTTATAAATGAATAAGGAGATTTAAATTTGAATTAGAACCCCTATAGGCATGTTTTCAACTTAAAACATTGTTATAGACATAGAAGAATGCAGAAATTCTACAACATGATATCTAAGCATTGCGTATCTGATTACATTTTTTGGTTATTGAGGCCTGTAGATAAGTTTTCCTAGTGAAAAATGGGTATGCAAGAATCAGAAGAGACCTATAAGCATATTCTCTACGTGCGTGTGAAGAGGCTATAGACATAATATCTACATGAAAGTGCAGAATCCCTATAGTCATGGCATCTAAACGATAATGTAGAGTTTCTTATAGACATGATAGCTAAATGAGATGCAAAAGTCTTATAGGCATGGTAACTACAAGAAAATGCATAAGTCTTATAGGCGTGGTAACTATATGAAAGTGCATAAGTCTTATAGGCATGGTAACTATATCAAAGTGCAGAAGTCTTATAGGCATGATAACTACATGAGAAATAATGAAATTACAGATTCCTATAGGCAAGTTATCTACCCTTTTTCATGCATAATTACCTCTTCCTTTTCACTAAACATCCCGAAAGTTTATTACAGCCCAAATAGAATAAAGAAAAATACATCAAAAATGAAAATTACAACCAAGGAGAGCCTGATTCAGACTTCCTATTTGAAGTATGAAGTAAACCATCTCCAAAGATCAGATTTCAATAGCCTTTCTGTCATTTGGGGTGTGTCAGAGTTCCCTAAGAGCCTCATGGACTCCGGGTAGTGCTTACACCCCAAATACATTACCAAACTAGGACAATAGTGCAGTGTGGAAGGGCCAGCCCTCAGGTGTCCAAGTTCAGAGAGAACTCACGATCCCAAGGCAAAGCTTACAAGAGAGGGGTAGAACATAGGAACTAAGAGAGAGTGTGAGTGCAGAAGTGAAATTTTGAAAGGGGAATTTATGCCCCGATCCCCCATTTACTGCTTTCCCTAAGTTCTTTTCTGCTATTTTGGTTTGCCAGGACGTTCGGTATTAGGATTCGGAGTGTTTCGGGACACTTAGTCCCTAAATGAGAGCTTAAGAGTTGAAAAATGTTCCGTATATGGAACAGTGTGAAAACGACCTCGTAATGGAAATCTGATGGTTCCGTTAACTCCGTTAGGAGATTTCGTGGTTGGGAGCATGTTCGGAATGTAATTTGGAGGTCCGCAGCTCATTTAGGCTTGAAATGCCGAAGTTTGAAATTTTGAAGTTCCGGCCCGATAGTGAATTTTTGATCCGGGGGTCGGTTTGGGATTTCAAAAGTTGCTGTAGCTTCGTCATGTCATTTTGGATGTGTGTGCAAAATTGCATGTCATTCGGACAAGGTTTGGATAGGTTTTTGATCGAAAGTGTGTTTGGATAGAATTTGAAGTTCATAGGCTTGAATCTTTGGTAATTCGTGTTTCCGGCATTGTTTTAGGTGGTTTAAGGATTGGAGCAAGTTTGAATGATGTTACGGGATATGTCTGTAGGTTTGGTTGAGGTCCCGGGGGCCTCGGGTGTGTTTCGGATGCTCAACTGAGCAATTTGAAGTTAGAAATCATTGCAGAAAATTGCAGGTCTGATGTCCTTCTACGTGTTCGCGCAGAAGGCATCGCGTTCGCGAAGCATTAATTTCCTTTCTCACCGCGTTCGCGTCCCCATCTACGTGTTCGCGTAGTACATTTTTGGAAGATGTCGAATTCCTTCATCGTGTTCGCATTCTTGTTGTCGCGTTCGCGTGGCTTCATCTAATTCTTCATCGCGTTCGCATCCTAGCTGTCGCGTTCGCGTAGGCCATCGAACCCAGGACTTCGCGTTCGCATTTCTCCAGTCGCGATCGCGTAGGTCAATTTTGACCCCTTATAAATTTCTTCTTCGCGAACGCGTGATAATGTCCGCGTTCGCGATGCTTTAAATACCTGGGCAGACAGATTAAAAGTCAAATTTCGATGGTTCTTCCATTTTTATCAAAACAATAGCTAGAGAGCTTGGTTTTTTGAGATTTTTTGAGGGATTTTCAGAGGCAACAATTGGGTAACGATTCCTTACTCCCTTATGATTAATACCCACTAATATAACCCCAAATTCAACCTTAATTTCGGATTTTTGAATGAAAATTGGGGTAAAGTTTTTAGACCTAATTGTGAGGATTTGAGGGGGCATTTGACCTCCGATTTGGGAGATTTGTATATGGTTAGACTCGTGAGAGTACGAGGGTTCTGAAAATATAAAAGTTATTTGATTCCGAGACGTTAGCTGGAGGGGCATTTTGGTCATTTTACCTATTTTTGCGCCCTAATTTTGATTTTATTAGTGGAATCAGTTAATTGCAATATTATTTACAATATGAAATTGGTTTGAATAGATTTGG
>MU684698.1:0-25364 GCA_026770625.1 Nicotiana glauca
TCCGACCGTCCTTTAATTGGAAAAACTCTCTTTGTGTTTATATCCCTTTCGCCGGGGTGTAAGCACCATAAAAAAAAGGTGTGACATTGACTTGTGAGTTAAAGGGCTCGGAATGGATTTTCGATGATTCAGTTAGTTTCGGGGGATGATTTAAGGCTTATGAGCGCAATCGGAAGTAAATTTAGAGGCTCGATGTAGAAGTTAGCCTATTTTGGCGAAGTTAGTATGTTGGAGAATTACGGTTGATGGGTGAGAATTTGATCCGAGGGTCAGAATGGAATTCCGAGAGTTGCTGTAGTTTGGTTAGGTGATTTTGGATATGTGTGCAAATTTTCAGGTCATTCGGACATCATTTGGTTGGGTTTTTGATCGAAAGCGCATTTCGGAAGTTCTTGAAGAACTTAGGCTTTGATTTGGTGAAATTTGATGAATTTGGTGTTAACGGTAGTGTTTTGATGGTTCGAGCAAGTTTGAATAAGGTAATAGATCATGTATGTGTTTTTGGTTGAGGTCCCGGGGGCCTCGAGGTGAATTTAGGTGGTTAAACGGAGAATTTGGAGTTTATTGCATGGTTGAAGTTTGCTGGTTCTGTCATTTCCGCATCTGCGGAAAAGGGACCACATAGGCGGTTCTGCAGATGCGGCTAGGTGGTCACAAAAATGGTCCTTGAAGGACCTGGGTGTTCCGCAGAAGCGGACGTGGGTCCGCATAAGCGGCGACCGCAGAAGTGGTCCCTGGTGAGTTAAGTTAGACCGCAGAAGCGGTCAAGTGGGTGCATATGCGGTGACCGCAGGTGCGGTTAATTAACCGCATAAGCGGAAATCGATCTGGGTTTAAGTGAACAGTGTTTCACGAATTTGAAAGAGAAGGAAAATATTTTGGACTTTGGCTTAGGCGATTCTTGGGTGATTTTGGAGAGAATTCGAAGGGGTTTCATCAGGTATGAACTATTGAACTCGGATTATGTTTATATAGTGTAAATCATGGATTAAAAACTGAAATTCAAGGGATTTAATGCTAAAAATGGAGGTTAGGGCTTGAAACTTAGGAGAGCTTAAATTGATGATTTGAGGGGTCAAATGGACTCCGATTCTTGTGAATTTGATATGTATAGACTCGTGGCGAGATAAGGATCATTTTTATGTAAAGTTTTTTGGATTTCGAGAAGTGGGACCAGGGCTCGAGTTTTACAAATTTCGTGGTTTTCGATATTTTTCGAGTCTTTTCGATTGGGTTATATCCCCTTAGCCTATTGTAATGTATTCGTTGCGATTTTGGTTAGATTCGACGCGCGTGGAGGCCGGTTTGAGGGGTGAAGGCGTCGCAGGCTAGAGTTTTTTGCCGGTTCGAGGTGAGTAATACTTGTAAATGATATCCTGAGGGTTTGAAACCCCGGATTTGCACATCATAGTGCTATATTGTGGTGACTTGCACCAGGTATGAGCGTGGGGTAGAGCACCGTTGGGGATTTTGACTTGGTCCGTCCCGGTTGTTGACTTTACTGCGTGATTGACTGCAACCTACTTGATGCTATCATGATTTGGGCTGATTGCCATATTTTGAGCTTCATGCCGATTATTTGAATCCTTCAGGGATTGATATCACTATTTTTGCACTACTTTGCATATTATTTGATCTCAGTCCAAGATTTTAAATACTGTTTTGCAAACTAAGCCATCTTTCTAAGATTTGAAAACTTAAATGATATTTTACTGACGTTCGGAACGGAGGGCTGTTATTTGAATATTGCCCTAGTGGCTATGTGCATTTCTAGACTGAGCATAGATCGGGCTGCGCACCACAGCAGTGTTGCATGTGCATTTCTGGACTAAGGATGGATCGGGATGCACGCCGCAGAGGTGTGATATTGATATTGCGCTTGGGCTGTAGGAGCCCCTCCGGAGTCTGAACCCCCACAGTGAGTGCGGGTACCCAAATGGATTGGGCTGCGCGCTACAGCGGCCATGTGCATTGCATTGCAGTCATGCATTGGTTCCTGTTTGTTTTACATGGCATGACATTCAGCTCTCTCATATCATTGGCATTCATGCTATTTCTTGTACTATTACCAGATACCCTGGTGTTGTTTGTAAAGAAGTGTTGTGCCCGAGGGGCTGACTTATGTGCGGACTTGCACTATCTGATTATGCATTCAATTGCTTGACTGTTGGGAAAAAGGATATTTTCAAAAGAGGTTTTTAACTGAGCCAGATATTTTCTAAAGGATTTTCATGGAATTGCTATTTTCTCAAGGGTCTTACTGTCCTATATAGCATGATGGAGTGCTTTACGTGTTTTCTTACCGCTCAGTTATTATTTACTCTTATTACTCATTGAGTTGGAGTACTCACTTTACTCCCTGCACCTCGTGTGCAGTTGCAGGTATTGTTCACCCGGTAGCGGGTTTTGGGCTGATTGAAGGTATCCCTATTGTAGCGGAGTAAGGTGACCGCCAGCTTCCGCGGTACCTAATTTTTCCTTCTTTAATTTTAAATTTGATTCATGTAAATTACAGACTCTGTAGTTGTGTTCAGGCTTCTTTAGATGCTCGTGACTTGTGACACCCCGATCGGGTTGTATTGGGTGGTAAATGTCGGCTATTAATGCCATCAAGTCATATTATTCATTCATTTATGTTTATTAATTGTTAAAAAGGGCATTGTTGTTCTGTTGGCTGGTCTTGTCTTCACGAGAGGCGCCATTACGACCGGGTTGGGGAATTGGGTCGTGACAAACATAAGGAAAAGCAACAGAGAGAAAAGAACCTCGATTCCGACTGTATCGACGACAAAACGAACCAACATGAAGTCCTTCAAACCAAGGACCAAAGACTCAAGCAGCCAATCAGAAACCTCGATCGGAAACTTCGCACCTCCAGCAACTCTTTCTATTTAGGCTAGAATAATGAAATTCGAAATGAAAACAAAAAATTTAATCGAGCAAAACAACAGTCCAGATTCGAATCGAACTTTGACGAACCAAAAATCACAGTCTTTGTTTTGTGTGTACTTTTCTCGTCTATGATAGTGAGGAATATGGGTGAGGGAGTGATGGTTGCTGGCTGATTTTTGTTTTAGAGAAGAGGACGGGGGGTTGTCGGTTGCTTGTAGCAGAACGATGGGGAGAGGTTCCTATTTTTGCGGCGCCTGATTTTCTACAGAGTGTATCGTCTCTCTTCTCTCTCCATCTAGGTTTTAGAGTAAGGTTCTTTTTTTTCTGTGTGTTTCTTTTCATTGATTTTCTCTCATGGATCCTTAGGGGTCTTTTGTGTGTATATATATAGATCTAGGTTAGTTTTTTGTAGGGTTTTTAGGTTAAAGGGTATAGGCCTAGGAATTATGGGCTTGGTAATTATGGGTTAGGTCCGCAATTAGGCCTAAAAATGGGTTGCTCGAGTCTAAATGTTATTCTTCCTCCGTGAACGAGCCTAAAAATACGATCTCATTTATTAATTAAACCTACTTAAGTAAAATAACTATTAAAATAAGACTGAACGTTAAAACAAAACTATTTTTGGTATTTTTTCAAGATTAAAAATGACTACAGAATATTAATGAAACTATTTTTTGTAATTTTTGTATTCTTGTAATTAAATAAAGTAAAAGAGTAAAATTGAGTTGAAATAGCTATATTAGGCTTAAATTAAATATTTACAGGCTAAAATATGAAAAATCTTGGGGATAGTAAAAAATCACATGTCTACAGCTGCCCCTCTTTGACTGGAAACACGAATAGTTTTCAGACAAAGAACGACTAGACATATTTTTTTGACCCGACCCTTATTTGGAGAGACTAGAACTAAGAGAAAATGGGAATGTGACCGAGCCCTGATATCTGAGCTGCCCACATATCCTTGGCTATAAAGGAATCAGGCCACGTGTAGTTCAGAAGTGAGTGAGATGATGGAGTATGCCGAAGTGGAGAGCCCGTCGAGGTGCCGTTCTGCCAAGGTTCCGGTCCGCCGTCCTGATGTTATATCAAAAATCAAAATATGAAAAAGACTAGCTAAGCCTATCAATTACGAGTTACAAGATTCCTAGGTATAAGTCTTCTGAAGCTTGATCTCGAATCTTGAATGGTTCTTCATGCAGACTTTGGATTTGAACCTTGACACTTGCTAGTTGCAGGTGCTAGCTCATTCTTCTTTAGCTTTTAGGATCAAAATCGGATATGTAGTGCTTGTGACCTCAACCATGTCTTGAGAATCTCACATCTTTCATCAACTTTTGCATTTGGATTCACTTCTTACCTTTTTTTTTTTTCTCTTTTTCTTTATTGTGACTAACTTTTGTTGATCACCTCGAACTGTTGACTCGCATTCTTGCCGCGAGCTGCTTTTATTGCTGTCACACCTCCTTTTCCTACACCCCAAAGGGTATAAGGGAGTTTTTCCACTTTAAGTGACATTATTCGAAATGAGATTATTTGTTTATTTTTATACAGAGTCACCATTTGGAATATTTTAATTGGTGTCCCAAGTCACCGATTTATTTTAAATCCCAAATCAAGGAAGTTTTCGACTTTATTTAAAAGTCTACGAACCAGAAATTCAAGATAAGGAATTTTGTTAACCCGGGAGAAGGTGTTAGGCATTCCCGGATTCCGTGGTTCTAGCACGTTCGCTAATAAATTTATACTTGGCTTAATTGCTGAACTACTCATTTTTAAGACCAATGAGAAATTATATTTTTACCGATTTTAAAGCACTTGATTATTCATAATTAAAGAATTGAGTTACGCGTACGTATACTTTTTTCTTTTGGCACGTCAAAAATCATGCCACGCGAACGTGTCCACAATTAATAACGCTTTGTTTATTTTATTAAGGAAAGTTTGGTTGAAGTTGTGCGAACGCATCCCTCGAGTTCTTTTTTAGAATTAAATTTGAAATTATGTTGCGCGAACGTATACATAATCACAATACTAGTTTAAATCGAGTCTAAAGCAAACTACGATATTCTCGAATTATTATTATTCCTAAATTAGATAAACTCATGGACAAATCAACCAACGATCTTCATGACTAATCAACCATTGATTGAGTTAATCTTCTTTTTCTCATTCTGAATTATCAGCAACAGTAGTAGTGGTATCAATTAGGTAAGTAATTAAGTATGAATATTTTCCTTTTCTTTTTCTTGAGATCATACAAATATACATCCCCACATATGAATTATTATAATATAATGAACAAGTACGGATCAACATAGTGCAGATGTTTTTGTACCAAAGTCTTAATGTGAAAATGGAAAAGCAAGAAGCAAAAAGCCAAAAAAAAAGCAAAAAGGAAAAAGTAAAAAAAAACAGAAAGCAGAAAGCAAAATAGTTTTAATAATCTAATCTTTGTGACAAATTTCAATTGACAAATACATATCATTTTGTTGATTACTCGTTACATCCATGTTTCCATCAAAATTAATCATACTTAGTTAAGATAAACTTACACTTTTCAAGAGCAAAATTAATTTGACAAAAATTAAATTCAATTTCCTTTTTTTGCACAAATTAAAATTAAATTTTTAGTACAAGCTAGTTCGTAAATAGTTTATTTCACATTCAATTCTCAATATTCACTTTCCAAATTCGTCGAGTTCCGAATAAGACAAGTGCAGTATAATTAAGAACTCAACAAAATTTGCTCAAAAAGTGACATATTAGTCATTCAATTTAGCCAACTAGACCCAAACTTTAAATTCATCTCCACATTGTCTTTCTCTCAGTATGCTTTAAATTAACGGGTGAGTTATTTTGTCAAACCTACCATGCGTTTTTTTATATGCATACCTAAACTATAATTAACACACTTGACCAAAAGGAACTAAATAAAATTATAATTTTTTTTATCATTCAAAACAACAAAACAAGTAGAATCTAGTCACGACAGGATTTACTAAGTTTAAACCTACTAATCGATGGGCTAAGCGTAAAGGAATTAACATATAAATTTCGTAGAAGAATAAAGAATATGGATTAAAATAGTAATCATTCAAGTTCATAGAGGTATGTACCTAAATTCTTGGGCAACAGTACTCGAGAAAAAAAATCCAAATGAAAGCAAGAATGAAGGATGGAAATCAGTAGAAAATAGCACAGTAAACAACAGTCCAGAATTCAACAATAAATCAAATAAACTCTTCATTGTCATGTTTTTAACAGTCCCATAGTACCATACAATGATAAGGATTAAGCTATTAAGACATAAAATATAGCTGAAATACGAACAACTAATATTATGCGCTTAAAAATTTTTTGCTTTTCATTTCGATCCTCATATCCGACTTCACAATCTATAGGGCTTAAAAAGTGTACCTGAAGTAAGAGGAAAGCAAAAACAATGAGAATTCAGTAGACAGCCACATCAAACAGGACCCAGCTAACCAATGAAAAAGTAGAACACTTTTAACAGCTCAAGACCTAACTTTCCAACCCCAGTCAATTCATATTCATTCCGAGATAAACCAAAAAGTATTTCAGACTTTGAAAATTTCAGAAAATTAACAAGAGAAATCAACAGAACAGTAAATATCTAGCCGTTTGTATATTTTATATTTTTAGCTCTTCAATCTCTTTAGAATTCTTAGTTCTCTCTCTCTCTCTTTGGACCTTCTCTTGTGTCTCCAAACTCTATCTTTTTAAGTATTTTCCTTCTCCTTTTTTTTTTTTTTCTGAAGAGAGGTTATTTATAGGGAATTTTGGGATAGGAGGGGGACATAAATTAGTGGGCATGATGAGACATAAATTAGTGGGCATGATGAGACATAAATTAGTGAACATGATGTGACATAAATTAGTAGGCATGATGAGACATAAATTAGTGGTTTAGTGTGAGAGAAATAAATGTATATGTGGAGTGTATAATATATATACATGTACAACCCCATTAATAACTACATAATATATTTAATAGAATAACAGTAATTAAATTGATGAGATGTAAAATAATAATAAAAATGGAATCTAAATACTATATTTTTTAATAATTTTTTAATCTATTTATCATTTTTATCTAATTAAATCTATCTACATATCTTTTTTCCATATTTTAGTTAAATATGACTTAAGTAATTAATTAATTATAACAGAGGCTAAAAAAAATTAAAAAATGCGTTAAACAGAAAAATAAATAAATAAAATTCGGACAAAAATAAATATTAAAAAATTGCATAGAATATTAATAATAATAAAGAAAAAATAGAAAATAAATAAATAAGTAAAACAAAAACATAACGAGAATAAAATGCGAAAAATATAAATGCATAAATAAATTAAGGAAGGTGAAAATTAAATAACAAAATTACATGGGTCTAACCGTGAAAAAATCCTCAAATCAAAACTCTCGTCTTGGATCTATAATCCTTGATGGGAGATCTTGATCGGAGGATTTTTTTTAACGGCTAGGAAAATGCACACAAAAAAGGGGGGGGGGATATAGGATTTTGACATTTTTAGATCTAAGATCTACGAATTTTGGTTGGGTTTTGGGGAGTTTGGTTGATAAGATGAGGTAGAGGAGGAGAAGAGGAGAAGATTGTGTGAATTTGAGGGATTTTAGAGGTAGGCCGCCGCCGGAAAAGAATTTCGATGGGCGGCGGCGGAGGGAGAAGAGGGAGCTAGAGAGGTTTTAAGTATAGAGAGATGTGAGAGACGTGGAAGAGTTCGGAGTTTAGAAGTGAGGGGGTGAGGTTTTTTTGAACAGTTTTTATATTAAAAATGGGTGAGTTCCGGACCGTTGGATCTAATAGAGATCAACGGTCAAGATTGAGTGGGGAGATGGGGTGGATCAGATTTTTTAAGGGTTTGAGCTTGGTTTGTGGGTATTTTGATTGGGTATAAGGGTGTTTGGTTTGGGCTTGGGTGAATTGAATTGGAATTGGCCCAAATCCGATTTTCCTCTTCTTATTTTCTTTTTCTTTTCTATTTTCTTTCCTAATTAAAATAAAAATACAAACCTAAATTTAACTTTGACAAAATTATCCTAAAAATATTAATTAACTCTAAGTAGTAATTATCACAAGTAATTAAATATCAAATCAAACAACTTCGACATTAAACACTGAAAAAATGCAAAAATAGATTATTTTTTATGATTTGTTTTTTATTTTTTTGTAAATTAATCATATTGATTAACTCCAAAATGTCTAATTAAAACCTAAATGCAAATTTAATATATATATATATATATATATATTTTATTTTCCATAATTTAAACTAAAATAAATATGCACGGACAAATGCAAATAATGACAAAAAAATACCCCAAAAATTCACAAAATTGCACACAATAAGACAAACATTTTTTTGATTTTGATTTTGTAGGAGCAATTCATGTGAGGCAAAAATCACGTGCTCACAGCTGCCCCTCTTTGCCCGTAAACATGAAAAGTTTTCGTGCAAAGACAAAGTGAGTGGATATGAGCGATTTTTCTCCCGTTTGAGTACTCTGTGTGAAGAATTTTTTTGAAAGATTTTGACCGAACCTCTGCTCCAAAGGTTTCCTACATATCCTTGGCTAAAAAAGAATCAAGTCAATGTAGTTCGAGAATTTCGGTAGCTGGGAATACCATGAATCTGTGGCTTCACTGTTACTGCTACTGCTGCTGACCTCCTAATTACACCAAATTGAAAAGTAAAAAGCTACGCTAGCTAAACTCATCAATTGCGAGTTACAAGATTCCTATCTATAAATCTCTTGAAGCTTGATCTTGAGACTTGGGAGGTTTTAGCGGAAGACTCCGACTTGAATCTTGATACTCGTCAGCTGGTTGGTTCTTTCTTTATCTTTAGATCAAGGCGGGACTTGGAAAGCTTGTGACTTCAATCAAATTTTGAGCAGTCCGCATCTCTCTCTACTTCAGCATTCTAACTTCACTTCTTTTTGTTCTTTTCTTCTTTTCTTTATTCTGGATTGGGACTCATTCTTTTGGTAATCCCAAATCCTATGCCTCGAGGTCAAACCTGCTTAAGACACCAAAACAAACAAATGAACAAAATTTTTCTGCCCCAATTTTTACTAGGAAAATTTCGTAAGTTAGTTGTGATACATATCTAATCGATCAAATCAGGATTGTGTATCCTTGGGAATGAAGCTAGGTTATGCTGGAAAATGACCGGGTTATGCCGGAAAAGAAAAAGATCCTTGGGTTATGCCGGGAAGATCCGCGGGTTATGCCGGGATAAGAAAGAAAAAGGCTCCTTGGGTTATGCCAGGGAGGTCCACGGGTTATGCCGGGATGGGAAGAAAAAAGCTCCTTGGGTTATGCCGAGGAGATCCATGGGTTATGCCGGGATGAAAACAAGGCTCCGCGGGTTATGCCAGGGAGGTTCCGCGGGTTATGCCGGGATAAAAAAAAAGGTCCTTGGGTTATGCTAAGGAGGTTCACGGGTTATGCCGTGATAAAAGAAAAGGTCCTTGGGTTATGCCAAGGAGGATCTGCGGGTTATGCCGGGATAAAAGAAAAAGGGTCCTTGGGTTATGCCAAGGAGATCCGCGGGTTATGCCGGGACAAAAGAAAAAGGTCATTGAGTTATGCTAAGGAGGTCCGCGGGTTATGCCGAGATAAAAGAAAAAAGATGCTTGGGTTATGCCAAGGAGATCCGCAGGTTATGCCGGGATAAAAGAAAAAAGCTCCTTGGGTTATGCAAGGAGATCCACGGATTATGCCGGGATGGGAAAAAAAAGGCTCCTTGGATTTTGCCAGGGAGATCCACGGGTTATGTCGGGATGGAAAGAAAAAAGCTCCTTGGGTTATGCCAGGGAGATCCACGGGTTATGCCGGGATATCTAGGGAATGGGGCCCTATGCTACCATGATTTTTTTTTGGGATTTTCATTTTCACTTCTTTTTCTTCTTTCTTTCTTCTTCTTATTAATTCTTTTCTGTTTATTTTTTTATATTTTATTTAGCAAAACGCATGAAAGAATTTGGGGAGAAACTTCCTTTTCGGTTGATTCCATGTTGCAAAGCTGTTTCAACGTTTGCGTATTTCTTTTCTCTTTTAGGTTGCACCTGCTTCTTGCATGGTTACTTTGAATTATACCTGTCTTAACTTTCAACAAAGAACAATTTGTTAGTTTAAAACGGTGGTTGGTTTTGTGGCCTTGACCATCTCAATTGCTTGATCCCTGCCCAATTTTCGTTGAGAACTTTGCTGTTTGTTGGTCTTGAGGGTGAATCTCTTTTCAAACCGACAAGACTCAACTTTAGGACTTCATAATGACTCGCCTGTGTGGGCTCTGGCCTTTTCACTTTATTCTGATCTTAGGACCTTTGTCTTTGACTTTCTTTCCTTTCCAATATCTTTACTTTGAAAGCATCAACCACCATGTCCAGTCGGGTATGGCCTGATGCACCCGCTGAGGCTGGGTATTTTCTTTGGCTTTTGCTAGGTGAAGCCCTATAAAACCTGTCACGACCCATTTTCCCTAACAGGTCATGATGGCACCCGACACCGTTGTTAGGCCAGCCAACTGCGGAATTTGTGATTTAAGTTCTTATTTTACCTTTGCCAAAGAACAAATATGCTAGATTTTTAAAAATTAAAGCCGAGACCAGTAAGGATTTATAATGTGGCAAAATAAATATGCAATCCCAAAATAAATATCCACTACAGTGTGTGCCTAGACCTGGTATCACAAGTATGGGCATCTAGTAGAATATACAAAACATCTCTATCCTACTGCCTGAAATATAGAAAGACAACAAAAAAATACAAAAGAAGACTCCATCCGGCTGTTGAGCGGCGTAGGAAGGGAAGAAACTCATCGTAGAAGTCTCTGTCACAACTCACTGGCGCGCGCCCGATCGGTAACCAGATGAATCAGCCTCAGAACCTGTACATTTAAGTACAGAAGCCTAGCATGAGTACATAAGCAGTATGTACCCAGTGAGTATCCCGCCTAATCTCGAAGAGGTAGAGACGAGAGGTCGACTTGATACCCACTAGGTCAAGATATTATCATAATAATGATGTACAATTTAGAGCATAAATAGTTCATTTATACGACAGTTATCATGGAAGTCATAATTATGCTCTTAATCACATTTTTCTTTAATCATTTTCCCTCTTTTGCAATAATTAGCAATAAATCATGAAAGGTCTAAGCTCGAGCATACATATATGTATACATATATATATCATGCGCAGCAATGTCGAGGTCGACGGCCCGCTCCAACAAATATAAATTGTGCAGTGTCGAGGGTCGAGCAGCCCGTACCATAGATGCATCTATTTCACCGAGGCGATCGGCCCGATCCACAAATATCAATTAAAACATCAAGAATGCACACAAAGGCATCATCCATATACAAGGAAATCCTTACAAGGTTCAACAATATTCATATGATCACTTTTCATTCTTTTTTAGTCTCTAACATATCATAAAAGATCATTGCGATAATTCAAATAATGGATATCTCACATTGTGGGTCCTAAACTACCCAAACATTTAATATTATAGTAGCTACGCACGGACTCTCGTCACCTAGTATATA
This sequence comes from Nicotiana glauca, assembly GCA_026770625.1. NCBI lineage: Eukaryota > Viridiplantae > Streptophyta > Magnoliopsida > Solanales > Solanaceae > Nicotiana > Nicotiana glauca. The sequence goes on from MU684698.1 coordinate 11,492, forward strand.
CGTAGCCCTCGCATTTAATAGCAATTTATCATTTATTAGTCCTAAAGGGACAATTCTCTCTCACGAGGTTAGAAAACAGACTCACCTCACTCCGAAGCGCACTTCCAACTATCAAGAACAAGTCCGAAGCCTCAAAGCGAAGCCAAAAGCACACGAACTAGTTAAACAATATAGGGATTAGTCAATAAGGGCTTACAAGGTTGAATTCTAACTATTTAAGTGATTTCCCAACCTTTTCCATAAATTTTCTAAATTCCGACCCTAGGCCCACGTGCCCGGATCCCGAGATTTTTCGAAGATAATTGTTCTCTATAACCTAAGGATCACTAATATGTGATTTCTAATTCATTACATGTCTAATTATGTGGTTAAATATTAATTTTATAAAAACCCTAGGTGTAGCTCTAACCCTTTGATTTTACTTAATTATTAGTGTTAAATCTATCTAATATTCATGTGTCTAAACTAAGAATGAGTGGGGACTACTTACCTTGTGATATTATGTTGAAATACCCCCTTTGGAATCGCCACAATCACCCAAATGTGTAATGAGAAATGAAGGAAATGGGGTTGGGTTCGTATTAAATGAACCCTTCTGCCCCAGCTATTTTCGCTTCTGTGGGAGGCTTTCCACTTTTGCGAAAAAGGGCCGCTTCTGTGGCCTTTGATAGTTGGGGCTAGACCGATTTTGCAGTTTGGGGGCCGCATAGGCGGAACTGCTTCTGCGGTCCCTGAGCCGCTTCTGCGGTTTCCCCTAACCTGCCCCTGCTTTGCTTTTGTGATCATATGACCGCTCCTGCGGTCCAAGAGCCGCAGAAGCGGTTATGAAAGAAGCAGCAGATTTGGTTTTTCCTAAGTTTTCAACTTCACTCGAAACTCGACTATTTAACGCTCGGGGCTCCCGAGCCCCGCCCGAACATACCGACAAATCTGAAATCACGAGGCAGACCTACTCGAACCCTCGAAACACTCAAAACAACATTAATTCAAAGAGTCGAACCCCAAAACCAATTGAATCAAATTAATGAACTTCAAGTTCTTAATTTCCTTTCAACGGGTCAAAACGCCCTTAAACTACTCGGATTGACACCAAATTTTACGGGTAGGTCTTAACTGATATTTCGGACTTGTACCAAGTTTCAGAACTGGAATCTGAACCCGATACCTAGGTTTTTAATGAATACTTAAATTCTTTAAAACTTCGATTTAATAATTTTACATAAAAATTCTGTACTCGGGCTAGGGACCTCGAAATTCAATTCCGAGCATACGCCCAAGTCCCATATTTTTCCACGGACTCTCCGGGACCGTCAAATCATGAATCTGGGTCCGTTTTCTAAGAAATTTGACCAAAGTCAAACTTGGCCTTTTCTTAGAAAAACTTAAAGAAGCAAATGGACATATTCTTGCTCAAAACTCTTCTAACTTCCGAACCACCCGTCCCTGCAAGTCATAAATTAGTTAAAGCAAGTGTGGGAAGTTTTATTTAAGGGAACGGGGTTTTAAAATGCAAAACGACCTGTCGGGTCGTTTCAAAACCAGTCCAACCACCTTTTCTTCATAATAGTCACAGAATCAGATTTAAACCGAAAGGGATTCAAGGAAGAAGTATACAAAAGGCAAGCATATGAGTTTAAAGAGAAGCGTCCCTTTTGGGTAAAAGAAGGACTTATCTGGGGGTGCATGCTGGCTTCAAATGAATATGACATGCTTCTTGGACTGGATGCCCGACCCACACAAACTTTCCAGCTTCTCATGAACCCATTTATCTGTACTTCAAAACTAGGGAACCTTGCCAGGACTCTTTTAGTGATGAGATGTTTTCTTTTCGGCTAATAGTGCCCTTTGCGGGTTTTCGCTAATCGACCTCTCTCATTTCTCTTCTCACCGTCGTCCGATAATGCTCTTTATGAGTTTTCACTAAGCGGACTCTCTCATTTTCAATTTCTCTATTCACCGTCGCCTTATGGTGCCCAAAGGTTTTCACCAATAAGACTCTGTCATTTTATTTCTCTCAATTTAAATTGTATCAGATTCCAACAATGATGTTTTTCACTTCCCTGCCTTTGCCAATTGATCGGAAGGACTTGAATAAGGTCTTTGGGTAAAAAGGATTTTGGGCAGAACTACAACTTTGGAACCGTTTTGACGGGCTCATGGCCGAACCATTATATCATCTGCCCCAGTTTCAATTTTTGGGGGAATTGGGATTTTTGTTTTGGTGTGACTGAACCCCAGCGAGATGCTGCCTATGTATCCTTTCGGAATCAAGTCGAACGTAGTTCAGGCAAATATTTGTTTTTTCTTCTTCTTTTTTTTTGATACTTTCGGGTTTAAAAGAGGGTAATCAAGGAAGGGTAACCGGCTCAAAGGGTTTGCAAAAGATTGATAGTGTTTGGATAGCGATAATGAAAGCCTTCGTCATCTCAATTGAAAAAAGTCATCATCATAGAAGGTCTAGACATAGTACCTTTTTACTACATCCGCATTCACAGCTACTTCGGGATCATTTCCTTCGATATCACCCAAATATAATGCTCCTCTCGGCATTATCTTCCTGACGATGTATGGACCCTTCCAGTTAGGAGCAAATTTTCCTTTTGCTTCCTGGTGATGAGGAAGAATGCGCCTTAACACTAGTTGACCCACCTCAAAATTCCTGGGTCGCACTTTCTTGTTGTAGGCACGAGCCATTCTTTGTTGGTACAACTGCCCGTGACAGACTGCAGCCATTCGCTTTTCATCAATTAAGGTCAACTGTTCCAGGCGAGTCTTGACCCACTCACTGTCCTCAATCTCTACTTCAACGATGATCTGGAGAGAAGGGATTTCTACCTCTGCAGGTATTACCGCCTCAGTTCCATATACCAAAAGGTATGGGGTTGCTACTACCGATATGCGCACCGTTGTGCGATATCCCAATAATACGAAAGGTAACTTTTTATGCCATTGTCTGGAGCTCTGAATCATTTTTCTCAAGATCTTTTTGATATTCTTGTTTGCTGCTTCAACGACACCATTGGCTTTGGGCCGGTAGGGAGTGGAGTTTCTATGCGTTATTTTGAATTGTTCACATACTTCTTCCATCAAACGACTGTTTAGGTTTGCATCATTATCTGTGATGATAGTTGCAGGAATACCAAAACGGCAGATAAGATTGGAGTGCACAAAATCTACCACAGCTTTCTTAGTAACCGATTTGAGAGTGATGGTTTCGACCCATTCGTGAAGTAGTCGATGGCAACCAATATGAATCTATGTCCATTTGAGGCTTTCGGCTCGATCAGCCCAATGACGTCCATGCCCCAAGCAACGAATGGCCAAGGTGTTGACATAGGATGTAGTTTCGTTGGAGGTGCATGAATCAAATCACCGTGCACCTGACACTGATGGCACTTCTGGACAAAGCTAAAGCAGTCATTTTCTATGGTTATCTAGTAATATCCTGCTCGAAGGATTTTCTTTACCAAAACATACCCATTCATGTGAGGTCCACACACTCCTGCATGTACTTTATGCATGATCTTTCTGGCCTCTTCGGCGTCAACACATCTTAACAAATTGAGATCCGGGGTCCTCTTGAACAAGACATCACCACTTAAGAAGAAACCACTTGCATGCCGTCTAATGGTTCTCTTTTGGTCCCCATTAGCTTGCTCGGGACATTCTTGCGTTTTCAAAAACCTTTTGATGTCATGGCACCATGGCTGGGTGTTTATTCTGCCTCAACCATATGACAATAACCATGCCTTTCCCTGATTTGGATTACCAAGGGATCAATGTGGGCATTGCCTGGGTAGGGCAACATCACGGCCAGAGTGGCGAGTGCATCAGCCAGTTCATTATGACACTAAGGGATGTACCTGAACTCTATTGACTTGAACCGCTTGCTAAGACCTTTCATATGTTACCGATAGGGAATAAGCTTAACATCTCGGGTTTCCCATTCTCCTTGGGCTTGCCGGATAATTAGATCTGAATCTCCCATAATCAATAACTCTTTAGCATCTTGGTCAATCGCCATATGCATACCCATGATGCAGGATTCATACTCAGCAGTTTTGTTTGTGTAGAAAAACCGAAGCCTACCTGTAGCCGGATAGTGCTGACCAGTGGGTGAGATCAAGATTGCCCCAATTCCTACACCTTTTACGTTTACCGCCCCATGAAAGAACATCTTCCAAGCATGTGTGTCTCTAGAGATAGCTTTTATTGAATTTACCTCTTTATCTGGGAAGTAAGTGCTTAATGGTTGGTATTCGTCATCAACCGGGTTTTCAACCAAATGATCTGTCAACACCTGGGCTTTAATTGTCGTGTGAGTGACAGACTATGTCAAATTCAGTGAGCAGAATCTGCCATTTTGCTAATCTCTCTGTGGGCATCGGTTTCTGGAATATGTATTTCACAGGATCTAACCTGGTTATGAGGTAGGTGGTGTAGGCTTGCAGGTAGTGCCTCATCTTCTGAGCGACCCAAGTCAAAGCACAACAGGTTCTTTCCAATAGAGTATACTTAGCTTCATAGCTGGTAAACTTCTTGCTTAAATAATAGATCGCCTGTTCTTTCTTCCCGGTTACATCGTGTTGCCCGAGGACACAGCCGAAAGAATTTTCCAAGACTATCAGATACAAGAAAAGAGGCCTCCCAGGCTCTGGTGGGACCAAGACTGGCAGATTTGACAGATATTTTTTGATCTTATCAAAGGCTTCTTGACATTCATCTGTCCACTTGACTGCTGCATCTTTCTTCAATAATTTAAATATGGGCTCAAATGTGGATGTCAGCTGAGAAATAAACCGGCTGATATAGTTTAATCTACCCAACAAGATCATCACATCTTTCTTGGTTCTCGGAGGAGGCAAATCCCGGATAGACTTTATCTTTGTTGGGTATAACTCAATACCTCTTCTACTGACTATAAAGCCCAAAATTTTACCCGTTGGGACTCCAAATGCACATTTGGCTGGGTTCAGCTTCAGATCATACTTGCGCAACCGCTCTAAGAATTTCCTCAAATCTCGAACATGGTCATCCTGGGTTCTGGACTTGATGATCACGTCATCCACATATACCTCTATCTCCCGATGCATCATATCATGGAAAATGGTGGTCATGGCCCTCATGTAGGTTGCCCCATTATTCTTCAAACCAAACATCATGACTCTATAGCAATATGTACCCCAGGGTGTGGTAAAGGCTCTCTTTTTGGCGTCTTCTTTTTCCATCAATACCTGGTGATATCCGGCGTAACAATCCACGAAGGACTGTATCTCATGCTTGGCACAGTTATCAACAAGGATGTGGATGTTGGGGCAAAGGGAAATTGTCTTTGGGACTTGCCTTGTTCAAATCTCTATAATCCACACACACCCGGGTCTTCTCGTCTTTCTTTGGAACTAGAACTACATTAGCCAACCATGTAGTGTACTGGACCACTCGGATTATCCTTGTTTTCTACTGTTTCGTGATTTCTTCCTTGATCTTATCACTGATGTCAGTTTTAAACTTTCTTTGCTTTTGCTGGACTGGAGGGATATTGGGGTAAGTTAGCAACTTATGAACCACCAAATCAACACTTAGCCCTGGCATGTCGTCGTACGACCAAGCAAATACATCTTTGAACTCAAACAAGAGTTGGATTATTGCATCCTGGGTTTTCTCGTCTGTGTGAAAGCTTATCTTGGTTTCCTAGATTTCTTCAGAAGTTCCCAAGTTAACCGGCTCAGTATCATTTAAGTTTGGCTTAGGTTTATTCTCAAATTGTTCCAATTCTCGATTTATTTCCCTAAAAGCCTCTTCTTCATCATATTCAGGTCCTTGGTTCATTATTTCATGATTAGACAACATGTTTGGATCTGGGCATAAAGTCTGCAAGCATGTCATGTTATGTAAAGCCGCATTGTTGAAAGAGAAAAATAGCAAAATCAGAAAGAATAAAGGAAAATGAACGATGAAATATTGATTTCATTTCTTGGAATTTGAAGATAACAGGCTTTACATTTGGAAATTTAAAGACAAGAAACTAAAGAAAACATCCTAGTTACACCCTGGAATAACTCGAGATGCAGAAAAAGTAGCAGGAAAGGTCTACCGGGCCTCCCGCCTGATCAGAAATGGGGTAGCCTTCCAATTTTGTAGTTTGGCACCTGGTCCCATATACAGCACCTCAGCGATGCTGGTGCCCTCTCCCGGTTGAACCATATGGGTTTCGTAGAGCATCCTCCTCATTTCCCCACATATTTCCTCAATTTCTTCGACCGTAAAGGCCTTATCATCTTCTTCTTCATTATACTTTGGCTTGATAAAGGTTTCATACAAATGTGGTAGTGGTTGAGGTAAAACCCACCCCTCACTCTTTCTCTCATTTGCCCACTTTACATTATATGGGGTATGTAGGAAACCTATCCCGAAGAACTTCTCAGTTGTAGGCAGGCTCACTGGTTCAGATATTCCTTGCAGAGATTTTCCAAGTCCCTTCCCTGGTTTGAAACCATGTCTGATCATTTCTTTGGCCACCATAATCGAGGCATTGGATAGGAAGGGTTGGGGACAAGGGTTTCCTTCTTCACACTGGTTCGCCACCACAATTTCGAAAGCTTGATAAACTATGTGTTCACTGCTTTCCCTCAATTCAAGACATGGGATAGATGGGTCCCGATAGATTGATTGTTTATCCTCTCCATGGATTACGATCTCCTGATCCTCATGTTCAAACTTCACCATTTGATGGAGAGTAGAGGGTACAGCTCCTGCTGCGTGGATCCAAGGCCTTCCCAAAATAAAGTTATAGGACGTGTCCATATCTAGCACTTGGAAGGTCACCTCAAAGTTCACCGGGCCAATAGTCAGAATTAGGTCAATTTCTCCAATCGTGTCTCTTTTGATACCGTTGAAAGCTCGCACGCAGACATTTTTGGGACGAATCCTTTCAGTCCCGATTTCCATACGCTGTAGTGTAGAGAGTGGGCAAATGTCTACCCCAGAACCTCCATCTACCATAACCCTCTTCATATAGTATCCCTCACATTTGACAGTTAAGTGCAAAGCTTTGTTGTGAGCGGCCCCTTCTGGGGGCAAGTCGTTTTTACTAAATGAAATCTGATTGATAGAGAAAAATCTTTCCGCCATTCTTTCTAACTGTTCCATCGAAGTTTCAGCTGGCACGTATGCTTCATTGAGGGTCTTCATAAAAACCTTCTGGTGTTCGAGGGATTTCATTAGTAATGGTAACAAAGATACTTGTTCAGGATACTTTCACAGTTGATCAACTACTTCATAGTCCGCCGTCTTTATTTTCCGAAAGAAAGATTCTGCTTCTTCGGCACTTACAGGTTTCTTAACTGGGAAACTCTTTCTGGTGGCATTTTTCACTTCTTCCGCGTTAGAGTATTTCTCAACAGGGCAATTTTCTTGAAGCTTCCCCAGGATTTCTTTGCCTTTATACGTGACCATTGTTTTATGGTAATTCTATGGTACCACAGTAGGATCTATCATAGGCTTCTGCGGCGCGCGTCCAATAACCACAGGCTCGTTCGACCTCGATGGCTTAATTGTCCCCCGCACCACATAAGCTACTTTGGGTATGTATATCTTGGCTCCCTTTTTCAGTTCAAATCTTTTTGGAGGACTCAAAGTCAACTTCTTTTCTTTGCTGCCTCGTGGGATATAAAGAACACCATCTTTGGGAGGCATTGCCTCCGTTCCTGCTTCGACTTTCATTTCTGGTTTTGACTGGGTGGCTTTGGTCTTCCTTCCCCTTTATCTTGCTTCAGGGTGATTTTTGGCTTTCTCTCCGCATCAGCAATGACAATTATGGCTTTTAGTGCCAGATCAAATTCCCCATCTTCACAAATCATTCCAATTACTGGACCATTATTGTGGGCTGGCAGTGGGTTATTTGTCACATTGGGGACATCCTCATCCCTTAGCACTATCTTTCCTTGTTCTATCAAGTCTTCCATGGCTCTTTTTAAAGTCTAATAGTTTTCTGTATCATGCCCCTCAGCTCCTGAGTGATAAGCGCATCGGATACCCCGCTGATAAGAGGGTGATTCTGGGTTTTGCCTGTTTTGAGGCATGGGCTATAGCAGACCCATTTGAAAAAGCATCGAAAATAGACCGGAGTAGGGTTCACCGATTGGTGTAAAATTTGGCCTCCTAGGTGGTTCACGAGGACGAAAGTTCTTTTGTGGAGGACGGGGGTTATAGTGGTTTGGGGGAGGAGGCTGATTTCTGGGAAATGGAGCTCTATTCTGGTTAAATTGTTGTTGTGGCCTGACATATGGTTGTGCATTCATCACTTCATATGGCTGAGGACCTATAATATAGGTCGCATCTTGATGGGGATAGTAGTGTTGTGGGGGTTCTTTCAGACAATAAATCTGGTTGGATGGGGTTTTCTTACACTTGAAGTTGCCATTGTTGCTTCTTCCTTCTTCTTTAGGTTTGCTACTCCTCCAGACCTGCCTTGGATTGCTTGGGAGGTAGCCCTTATAGCAGACTGACTCAAGATTCGCCCTGTTTTCAACCCATTTTCAACCATTTCACCAATTTTGATGGCTTCGAAAAATGGCTTTCCCATTGCAGACATCATGTTTTGATAATAATCGACCTCTTGGGCTTGAAGAAAGACACTGACCATCTCTGCTTCATCCATTGAAGGCTTGACTCTGGCCGTTTGTTCTATAGTAAGACTTCTAAAAATTTATTTGCTTTTGATTTGAACTTTGGAACTTTGGAAATTTTAAAAGTAAAAGGAAAATATTTTTGTTTGAATTTTCATTTGTTTTCTCTTTTTCTAAAGAAGAAAGAAAATATTTTTGGGTTTTGGAAGTTGCCTCTTAATTTTCGAAAGAGGGACTTTTAAGAAAATATTTTGGATTTTTGAATTTTTATTTGTTTCAGATTTTTTTTTTTTGGAGTTTTGGAAAAAATACTTCAAAATGAAGGAAACCCGTATTTTGGATTTTGATTTTTGATTGATTTATATTTTTATTTATTTTTTCTTATGAAAGACTTCAGAAAGAAGGAAACTATTTTTTAGCTTAAAAATTCTTCTCTTTTCTTTTCTCTCTCTTTTTTTTTCTTTTTAATTTTCTAATGAAAGATTTGTAAAAAAGGAACTAAAAAAAATATTTTTTTGAATTTATTTTTTGAAAATTGGGGTCGGAACCGATGAGTTTTGCCTACGTATCTCACATCCGGTGAGAATCAGACCCGCGTAGTTCGGTCAATTTTGACATAATTGGAAAAAACATGATATTGACTCACATTCATTTATTTATTTTTTAAATACATTTTCTTTTCCTCTTTTTTTTTTTTTAAAAAAAAAAATTGGCAGAGTTTCAAGGCATTTTCAGATATTGGGGTTTTCAGAATCGGGTGAATTCTCTATCCTACCTCACTCTTGATTTTTCTTTTGCTTCATTTTTCCTAGCTGGTCAGCATGCAAGCCGAAACAAATAAATGTTCACATAGCACATAGGATGCATCAGGATGGTCTTTTCATTTAGGGTACACCTGTCCTAGACAGACCCAACCCCTGTGTTGAGTCTCCAAAGTCAAATGTACATGATGCAAGCAAACGTTCCTACTAGGAATCCGGCATGAGGCTGAGTTATGCTTCTAGACCTGGCTTACCTAAGCGGACAGCTCGAGTCGAAGCGGGGGCAACGTACCGGGAGCACGAAAGTCTACCCGGCCTAGTACTTGACCCGACCTCGTTCTACTTGGTATGACTTCTAACAGAAAAGTGGGCCACGCACACGTGTGCACCATAAATTCAGAAGACTCAGAAGACTCAGAGAGAATAAGGATTTCGTAGCAGTTTATATACAGTTCACCAATGTTAAAGAGGTAAAAATCAACACTTATCACATTAGATCCACAAAATACAGTAATATCAACAAAAAAGCCAAATAAAAATCACATTAACAAGCTTGAATTCTTGAAACCTGAACCAGAGATTCTGGGATCTTTTCCCCAGCGGAGTCGCCAGAGCTGTCACATCTCCTTTTTTACAACCTACCTCGAAGGATAGGGTATAAGGGAGTTTTTCCACTTTAAGTGACATTATTCGAAATCAGATTATTTATTTATTTTTATTCAGAGTCACCATTTGGAATATTTTAATTGGTGTCCCAAGTCACCGATTTATTTTAAATCCCAAATCGAGGAAGTTTTCGACTTTATTTAAAAGTCTACGAACTAGAAATTCTAGATAAGGAATTCTGTTAGCCCAGGAGAAGGTGTTCTAGCACGGTCGCTTAGCAATTTATACTTGGCTTAAGTGTTGAACTACTCATTTTTAAGACCTATGTAGAATTATATTTTTACCACTTTTAAATCACTTGATTATTTATAATTAAAAAATTGAGTTACGCGTAGGTATACTCTTTTCCTTTGGCACGTCAAAAATTATGCCACGCGAACGTGTCCACAATTAATAACGCTTTGTTTATTTTATTAAGGAAAGTTTGGTTGAAGTTGCGCGAATGCATCCCTCGAGTTCTTTTTTAGAATTAAATTTGCAATTATGGCACGTGAACGTGTACATAATCACAATACTAGTTTAAATCGAGTCTAAAGCAAACTACGATATTCTTGAATTATTATTATTCCTAAATTAGATAACCTCATGGACAAATCAACAAACGATCTTCATGACTAATCAACCATTGATTGAGTTAATCTTCTTTTTCTCATTCCGAATTATTAGCAACCATAGTAGTGGTATCAATTAGGTAAGTAATTAAGTATGAATATTTTCCTTTTATTTTTCTTGAGATCATACAAATATACATCCCCACATATGAATTATTACAATATAATGAACAAGTACGGATCAACATAGTGCATATGCTTTTGTACCAAGTCTTAATGTAAAAATGGAAAGGCAAGAAGCAAAAAAGCAAAAAAAAAAAAAAAAGAAGCAAAAAGGAAAAAGTAAAAAAGCAGAAAGCAGAAAGCAAAATAGTTTTAGTAATCTAATCTTTGTGACAAATTTCAATTGAAAAATACATATCATTCTGTTGCTTACTCGTTACCTCCATGTTTCCATCAAAATTAATCATACTTAGTTAAGATAAACTTACACTTTTCAAGAGCAAAATTAATTTGACAAAAACTAAATTCAATTTCATTTTTTTTATTTCAGCACAAATTAAAATTAAATTTTTAGTACTAGCTAGTTCGCAAATAGTTTATTTCACATTCAGTTCTCAATATTCACCTTCCAAATTCGTCGAGTTCGGAATAAGACAAGTGCAGTACAATTAAGAACTCAACAAAATTTGCTCAAACAGTGACAGATTATTCATTCAATTTAGCCAACTAGACCCAAACTTTAAATTCATCTCCACATTTTCTTCCTCTTAGTATGCTTTAAATTAAAGCGTGAGTTATTTTGTCAAACCTACCATGCATTTTTTTATATGCATACCTAAACTACAATTAACGAATTTGACCAAAAGGAACTAAAAAAAATTACAAATTTTTTTTATCATTCAAAATAGCAAAACAAGTAGAATATATTCACGACAGGAAATTAACATATGAATTTCCTAGAAGAATAAAGAAGATGGATTAAAATAGAAATCATTCAAGTTCATAGAGGTATGTACCTAAATGCTTGGGCAACAGTACTCGGGAAAAAAAATCCAAATGAAAGCAAGAATTAAGGATGGAAATCAGCAGAAAATAGCACAGCAAGCAACAGTCCAGAATTCAACAATAAATCAGATGAACCTTTCATTGTCATGTTTTTAACAATCCCATAATACCATACAATGATAAGGATTAAGCTATTAAGACATAAAATATAGCTGAAACACGAACAACTAATATTATGCTCTTAAAAATTTTCTGCTTTTCATTTCGATCCTCATATCCGACTTCACAATCTATAGGGCTTAAAAAGTGAACCTGAAGTAAGAGGAAAGCACAAACAAGGAGAATTCAGTAGACAACCAAAGCAAACAGGACCTAGCTAACCGACGAAAAAATAAAACACCTTTAACAGCTCAATACCTAACTTTCCAACCCCAATCAATTCATATTCACTCCGAGATGAACCAGAAAGTATTTTAGACTTTGACAATTTTAGAAAATTAACAAGAGAAATCAACGGAACAGTAAATATCTAGCCGTTTGTATATTTTGTATTTTTAGATCTTCAATCTCTTTAGAATTATTAGTTCTCTCTTTCTCTCTTTGGACCTTCTCTTGTGTCTCCAAACTCTATCTTTTTAAGTATTTTCCTTCTCCTCTTTTTTTTTTGTCCGAAGAGAGGTTATTTATAGAGGATTTTGGAATAGGAGGGGGACATAAATTAGTGGGCATGATGGGACTTAAATTAGTGGACATGATGAGACATAAATTAGTGGGCATAATGAAACATAAATTAATGGGCATGATGGGATATAAATTAGTGGGCATGATGAAATATAAATTAGTGGGCATGATGGAACATAAATTAGTGGGTTAGTGTGAGAAAAATAAATATATTTGTGGAGTGTATAATATATATACATGTACAACCCCATTAATAACTACATAATATATTTAATAGAATAACAGTAATTATATTGATGAGATGTAAAAAATAAAATAATAATAATAAAAACGAAATCTAAATACTACATTTTTTAATAATTTTTTTAATCTATTTATCATTTTTATCTAATTAAATATATCTACACATCTTTTTTCATATTTTAGTTAAATATGACTTAAGTAATTAATTAATTATAACAGAGGTTAAAAAAGTATAAATAACAAAAATAAAAAAATGCGTTAAAGAGAAAAATAAATAAATAAAATTCAGACAAAAATAAATATTAAAAAATTGCGCAGAATATAAATAATAATGAAGAAAAAACATAAAATAAATAAATAAATAAAATAAAAATCTAGAAAATAACATACATAACGAGAATAAAATGCGAAAAATATAAATGCATAAATAAATTAAGGAAGGTGGAAATTAAATAACAAAATTACATAGGTCTAACCGTGAAAAAAATCCTCAAATCAAGGTCTCGTCTTGGGTCTAAGATCCTTGTTGGGAGATCTTGATCGGAGAATTTTTTTTAACGGCTAGGAAAATGCACACAAAAAAAGGGGTAGATCTAGGGTTTTGGCCTTTTTAGATCTAAGATCTACGAATTTTGGTTGGGTTTTGGGGAGTTTGGTTGATAAGATGAGGTAGAGGAGGAGAAGAGGAGAAGATTGTATGAATTTGAGGGATTTTAGAGGTAGGCCGCCACCGGAAAAGAATTTCGATGGGCGGCGGCGGTGGGAGAAGAGGGAGGTAGAGAGGTTTTAAGTTTAGAGAGATGTGAGAGAAGTGGAAGAGTGAGGAGTTTAGAAGTAATGGGGGTGGGTTTTTTTGAATAGTTTTTATATTAAAAATGGGTGAGTTCCGGACCGTTGGTTCTACTAGAGATCAACGGTCAAGATTGAGTGGGGAGATAGGGTGGATCAGATTTTTAAGGTTTGGGCTTGGTTTGTGGGTATTTTGGTTGGGTATAAGGGTGTTTGGTTTGGGCTTGGGTGAATTGAATTGGAATTAGCCCAAATCCGATTTTTCTCTTCTTATTTTCTTTTTCTTTTCTAATTAAAATAAAAATACAACCTAAATTTAACTTCGACAAAGTTATCCTAAAAATATTAATTAACTCTACGTAATAGATATCACAAGTAATTAAATATCAAATCACACACTTTGACATTAAACACTGAAAAAATGCAAAAATATATTATTTTTTATGATTTTTTATTTTTTTGTAAAACAATCATATTGATTAACTCCAAAATGTCTAATTAAAACCTAAATGTATATATATATATATATATATATATATATATATAA